>APFE030546646.1:112461-145110 GCA_000404065.3 Pinus taeda
TCCAACTTGGTTCATTTCTCCTTTGGAACATGTACATATGCATCACATCCAAATACCCTCAGATGTTAAAGAGAGGGTTTCTTACCAGTCCATACCTCTTGTGGAGTCTTATCCTCCCACGCTGATGAAGGTGACCTATTGACCAGGTAACATGCAGTATCCACCGCCTCTGCCCAAAATTCATGTCCTAACCCGACACCACTAAGCATGCTTCTTGCCCTTTCCATCAACATCTTATTCATTCTTTCTGCAACTCCATTTTGCTGATGTGTATATGGAGTAGTTTTCTGCAGTGCTATACCACACTTCTTATAGAATTCTTCAAATTCCTTACTGCAAAACTCTCCACCATTATTTGTTCTCAACACCTTTATCTTCTTCTTTGTCTGGTTTTCCACCAGAGCCTTCAAACCTATCAAAGACTTCAGATTTCTTCTTAAGGAAATATATCCATGTATTCCTTGAAAAGACATATATAAATGATACATAGTACACAGACTTACCCAGTGATGGAACCTTCACAGGTCCAAACACATCATTTTTCACAAGCTATAATCAAAATCCAGAGAGCTATAACTAATACCTTCTACCATACCTTTACCATGAAGTATTCAAAGGCCCTTCTCTCCAATATGTCCAAGCCTTTGATGCCACAGCATGGTCCTCTCTCGAGAGACGACTAGATTTTCTGCTCCACTTTCAGGAACCACAAAATTGTTGCACCCATCAACAATAGTGCTACCTTGCAGCTTGTATAGAGTTCCAGTCTGAACTCCCTGCATCAATACCAGTGCTCCCCAAACCATCTTGCAAGTATCCTTCTTGAACACTGTTTTTACACCTGCATCATCCAACTTGCTTACAGAAATCAGATTTCTGGCCAATGCAGGAATATGTAGAACACCCGGAAGTTTTCTAACCCTTCCACCTTGCAAATTCAACTTTACTTTTCTACGACCACTGATTCTAGCCTTCCTGTAATCCCCCAAGAAGACATCACCACCATCATATTTCTCATACTCGTAGAACCACTCTCTATGGGGAGTGAAGTGAAAGGATGCACCTGAGTCAACCAACCATGCCTCATGATCTACATGTGTACTTGAAGAAGCCAAGTACACATCCCTACCTTAATCTGAAGTGGTTTTTTCCTCTATAGAAGGAGCATCATCAGATCCCTTTCCTTTATCAGGAGCTTTAGATTTACAGTCCCTTTTGAAGTGCCCTTCGTTTCCACATTTCTAGCACACCACCTTTACAGGTTTTCTTGGAGATTTAGATCTCCCTCTAGATTTAGATCTCCCACTCGATGAATTATTTTTGTTTTTGTTCTGGGACCGTCCTTATATAGACAAGGCATCACCATTCTGGCTCTCCATATTTTTCCGTCTCATCTCCTCCGTCAGCAAGGATGAGACTATTTCATCAAATGCAAGCAGTTGCATTGCTACCTATTGCAATAACCAGACTATCCCATGAATCTGGTAGAGAACACAACAAACTGATGCACTTATCTTCATCTGAAATTTTAATATCAATAGATGCTAATTGACTTACCATAGTATTAAACACATTCAGATGATCTGTCACCGAGTCTCCATCTTTCATCCTCAGGTTATACAGTTTTTTCCGCAGGAATAGTTTATTCACCAGAGACTTAGATTGGTACAAAGTCCCTAACTTGTCCCACAAAGCCTCTGCCATAGCTTCCCCTCATACATTTAGCAATACTGAATCTGAGACACACAATTGTATTATGCTCTTTGTCTTCTGATCCAACTTCTTCCATTCTTCGTCGATCTCTCCCGTTGGTTTAGTACCTGGATCTACTGCGGTCCAGTGATTTTTATCCACCAACAGATCCTCCATCTTGAGTTTCCACAACTCAAAACTCTGACCATTAAATTTCTCGATCTCTATCTTTCCACCACTCGCCATATTCTTTCACCATCAGAATCGATCTTGCGATTCTCCCATTAAATAGGGTCTACCATAGGCCTGAGCGAAACCCCTCAGTAACAAAGGCATCCCCTTGAAGCCAAAAACAACTCTGATACCAAATGTAGGTTTTAACCCCATACATAATTTACCTGCATACGAATTCTAAAACACAGAAAAATAAACAATGCGAGAGCATAACACATAAAACACATATACACAAAGATTTTCCCACTGGATCCCAAAATCGGGACTACCAGCTTGATTTTTAATTATGTTCCTTTCAATGTTATAATACATATTTATACATGCTGAAGCATCTAATACCATGGACCAAAAACCATCGCATCCAATACCATAGACCAAAAACCATTGCGTCCAATACCATGGACTGAAAAACCATCGTGTCCAAAAAACGTGTGCAAAAATCATGCACAAAACCATAGGTGGGTCCACCCAACCTAACATAGCATCCAAAATCAAAATTTTCTGGGGCGCTACCCCAGACCCCATAAAGTGGGGTTATGGGTACCCCTCAAACCCCCTGTTAACTATGTCGAAAGAATATAACACAACCCAACAATTGGTTCTAAGTGGTTTTGGACCATGGTATTGAGTAAGGCCTAAGACTATAAAAGGGGAAGGAGATCATTAGGCAAGATCATTCACTCAAGGATGGAATATCTTATGAAGAGCAAGATCTAGAATACTGGTCATTGGGTTATGGTGCATAGCCGGATCTGAATCAAGGAGGAACCTCAGCGCTAGAAGAAGCATAAGTTCTATTGATGGGTCAAGATCTTAAGGCTTGAATTGTAGTATCTTTGTGTGATTTTGATCTGTTATATTTGGTGCATGACTTGACCTATAAATCTGATAACCTGGGTATAAATGATGTCTGAATAATTGAAAAGGGTAAAATATCTTTTATAGATCTGTACGCAGGTTCAGCGCAGCAAAGGCGCGTATACACGTTGATTTGGTAATTCAAAGCATCTTATACACTGGTTTGCCTTAATACAACAGCGTATGCATGCTGTTTCTACATATTGAAGTAGCGTACGTCTCATAAAATCTGTGTTAGCTACTTCTGTTTATTGCTGCAATGTTCTGGGTTCAGGATTGGTTTCTGGTTACTGTTACTGTATTCTGGTTACAGCATTCAAAGAAGTGATTGTTTAATTCAGTTTTGTTTGGTGCAAAGGATATTGGTTGATGCATGTACATTTGATGTTTGATTGATGGATCTAGTATGAAAATTTATGAAACATGGTCCCTAGAAGAAAAGAGAAGGTTGTAGCCTTCTGTAGGTCAGCACCTACGTACTAGTACATCAGCTAGTCAAAAATAGCAACCAAGGGAGTCACTTGGAATCCAAGTGAAAAGCCAAGAGGGCTGTGGATTGATAGAGGGTAGAAAGAAGCCAGAGCCAAAGAGCCAAAGTCAGAGTCAAAGAGCCAGAACCAAGAGCCAAGAGCTAGAGCTAAGAGTCAGAGCCAAGAGTGAGAGCTTCAAGATCCAGGGAATGACATGGTGTCTGAACCCACTATTTTTGTGAAAAAACAGCAGGAGTTGAGCCAAAGAGCTTGTAAAAAAGACTTATACCATAATCCTAGGGAGCCTAGTCGAGTTGACTAGAGCTCACAAAGATGTAGCCTGAGAGTTGTGGGTGAACTCCTAATTAAATTGTTGTTTCTATGTGATTGTTTATTGCTACTTTATTTTATGTTACATGTATTTATGCATTAGTGTGAGCACATTTACATATCAGCACAAACAATAGATTTCAAAGCATATAATCAGTTAAAAATCAGTACAAGCCTACACCCATATTTTCAAGCACATATTTAATTCCACATTGGGTAATCAATAAGGATTGGGAATTTTAAAGCTTTGGAAGTGGGAGACGTTTTTGTAAGTTGGACAAGAAGCCTAAGTGCCCCTTTAAGAAGGTTATATCAGAATGCTTGATTAACAGAATAGAGATTGCTTGTCCGAAAGGTGTTTGGATAGTCAAGGATTGATTGTTTGATTGATTGTATGCTTTTTTGCACACTAACTAATTTCTGAGTTTTTAGAGGTGAAGGGAAAGCTAATGATAGCTCTATCCAGGAAGGACAAGAAGGAGAAGGGCTGAAGGCATTCTTCTATCCCAAGGGACCTCAAAGCAGTCCTTCAAGCACAAGAGGTTTGTTGCAAAAGTTTGCTTGAATAAAGCTCTTTGCTATTCTTGTTTGAAGTTTTTTGTTCATTGTCGTAATGACAACTTCTTCAAGTAAGTCCTCAAATTCTCCTTTCTTCACAAACGTCTTGGATGGAGACATGAAACAAGACTTGTTCATCACGATGGATATGGTGAGAGAAATGTATGAGGATGGAAGGAAGAGCATCATACTTAGAGAGCAGTTGAATTCTGTGGAGGAAGAGAAGCAGTGGATTTTTGACAAATTGCAGAAAATGGAGAGGCAACTTCATATTGCAAATATGAACCTGAAGAGGATGCATGAGTTAGAGTCACAACTCTTTTTTGCCCAAGAAGCCTTACTCCAGTATCAGCTTGAAGAAGAGGTAAGCCATTCCAGTTTGTCTTCAAATTCTTTTGAGAATGCTTGTATTGGTTCTTTTGAAAAACATACTAAAGGCAAAGGTTCCAAGCTAATGTCCAAGATGGGTTATGAAGGAAAGGGCTTGGGAAAGCATGCAAAAGGTATTGTTGAACCAATAATGGTTGAGGAAAGGCATAAATATTTAGGTCTTGGCTATGGATAGAGTTCCAAAGCTTCCATGAATGCCATTGAAACAAATCCAAGAAGGAGTTGCATTGCAGGTCTTCAAGAGTGTGAAGGTTGTATTCAGGAGGAATGCAATAGCTTGAAACATCAATTGCAGGACTTAGGTGTTTAGAAGCACACACTTGAACTAGAGAGTTGGGAAGGCTCCAACAACCTTGAAGAGATTGATGGTGTTCCAAAGGGAGCCACTTCTTCATTTGATTCACCTCCTCATGAAGGCAATAAAGGTGAAAGAGAAAGGTATAAATCTAGTTTTAAACACATTCCTTTTGATTTTGCAAAGCATGGTAAATTTCCACATAGGCATGGGGAAAGAGTTGCATGTTCCTTTTGTGGTTTGGATAACCATGATGTTTCTAGATGTTGGAAGATAATGGGCACATATAGGAAAATTTTGAAGGAAAAGAAGCAAGAAGCCAAAGGTCCATTGGATAAGGCCAATCATGCTATCAAGAGGATGCACATGCAGTGCATTTACCGCCATAAACAAGGACATCTTGCTGCAAAATGTTGGACACTGAATCCAACAATGCTTCCACCAAAGCTGAAGAAAGTGGAAAGAGAAAATGGGAGAAATGGAAGTCAAGGTTCCATGAATGATGTGTCTTAGAATGATTCACATGATGATGCTGATGTGCAAACAAAGGTAGTACTTTTGAAAGGGATTGGTAAGGAATGGTTAGAGTTCTTATCCGATTGAGATTGCATTTTTATTGATGCATCTACATTATATTTCATTTAAGCTTCGAAAGTACAATGTGCTTAAGTGAAAGTTGAAGGATGAAATGCATGCATGAGCATGAGATGCATGAACACAGGGATGTTGATGATTTCCTTGTTTTTGAACATGTATATGTAATTAACTTGCAGGGTTGATTGTTTTGACATGCATGTGTTGCCATGTTGAATTGGGAGAAGTTAACTTGGTCTCCAAATGGAGATAATGATGAAGTGTGTCATCTTTTGTAAAAGAGTCCTAATGGTCTTTTTCTACATGCTTGACTTGAAGGGTCATTTGTTTAAAGGCATGTTTTATGGGCTTGTTATCTAGTCCCTCATTTGTATGCAGATGTAAGACATGGAGGTGATCACAAGATGTGAAATTTGTTTTTTTGTTGAAGCAGGAGTTAGTCCATTCAGTTGTTGTCTGTATGCCTATTGTTGTTAATAGTTGTTGTTGGCAGCCTTTCAAATAGGTACAAATGAAATTTTTGTGGAGTAGATGAACTTCACATTTGTTTAAGCCACCTTGGATCAATGATCAAGGAAAAGAAGTTCAAACCACCTTCTATGACCATTTCAACAGAAGTTCTACAGGAAGGCAAGGAGGAAAACAGTTCTTCCCAGGAAGACCAGCCCATCCAAGAAGGGAAGTGGTCAAAAATTTTGGTTCAGATGCACTATGCAAAGGCAAGTGTAGGGAGGCTAGAAGGAGAGGGTGAGTCACTCTCATTTACTGTTCAGATCAGTATGTCAATCTTTTGGAGACCAAAAGTTCTTTTAGTGGGAAGGCGTGATCCAAAAATGGATCCTGGACAAACCTCTAAGTCTAAAAGATTTCATATAAGGGGTAAAAGGTGCCAAATGGCACAAATCCTTGGTAAATCAGAGGAAATTCAAAATAGAATGCTTCTCTCAGAAATAGTCTCATTGTAGAGATATCCTCATTCTGAAACCAATGCAACTTGAATGGGCGAAAACAGATTTCATATGAAGAAGTTATCATAAAAATAAGATCCCCTTTTGTTCTTTGGGAAAGAGGCAAAAACATGAGAAAACAACGAAAAATTGAGCCCATTGGAGGCTTAAACCCATAATGAATAGGAACCATCGAATCTAGCCGATCAATGGTCCATATCCGATCAACAATCACAATAGGCAGTGGTAGTTGGCCGATATCGGCACATGGTATATGTTTAGTGTGATCGTGATATTGCAATTGGCTGTTACAATGGAGCACATATTAAATGGCTGGGGTATGTGCGATGTGTGATTACGACTAGTCGCATAACAATATCGCATCGGTGAAACACCAAAGGGAAGGCTTACAGAGATCAGAGACTGGGCTACTTGCAATTGTGATATCACAATAGTGCATCGGTACATTACAGAGGAGCGGCTATATGTTATATATATGTGATGCGATTTTCGGACTTGATAAGATTATAAGCGGTATTCCATATGTTTTGAGATCTTCCCACCTACAGTCTTGCATGTCTTTTCAACATTTTTAATGAATTCTAAAATACAAAAGGGCAGGCCCTTGTGACATGCGATGGCGACATACAGGCGAACCCGATAGGAATATAGTGCACGATTATGGAAACCTGAATTTTGATGAACAATGTCCTCTGCAGATTTTTCTTGTGTTTTGTATGTTTTCTTGTGTAAGTCGAGAATGGCTATATTGAGGGATTTCAAGTGCTGATTACCCATTCCATTAAAGTATAGGTGGCATCCATTCCTAAGGGCATTTAGCAATGATTGCTAATGCTCAGAGAAGGGATTTCAGCGGACTGTGGTTGGAAGATAGAAAGCCGAGAAGCGGAAATGAACCAACAATTCCGATTTGGCTTAAAAAGCCATAGAAAAACAAAAAATGGGAGCATTGTTGGTTGCTGAGGTTGTTGTTGGGGTTTTTGCTGCTGACAGTGAAGCCAAAGTAGGAAGCTGAGGCAAAAGAGGCAACACAGAAGGAAAAGAGTAGCCAAGGGAGTCACTTGGAAGCCAAGTGAAAAGCCAAGAGGGCTATGGACTGATAGAGGGCAGAAAGAAGCTAGAGCTGAAGAGCTAGAGCCAGAGCCAGAGCTGAAGAGCCAGAGTCAGAGTCAAAGAGCCATAAATAAGAGCCAAGAGCCAGAGCCAAGAGCCAGAGCTTCAAGAGCCAGGAAATGACATGGTGTCTGAACCCACTATTTTTGTGAAAAAACAACAGGAGTTGAGCCAAAGATCTTGTAAAAAATACTTGTATCATAATCCCAGGGGGCCTAGTCGAGTTGACTAGAGCTCACAAAGATGTAGCCCAAGAGTTGTGGGTGAACTCCTAATTAAATTGCTGTTTCTGTGTGATTGTTTAGTGCTGCTTTATTTTCTGTTACATGTATTTATACATCAGTGTGAGCACATTTACATATCAGCACAAACAATAGATTTCAAAGCATATAATCAGTTAAAAATCAATACAAGCCTACACCCATATTTTCAAGCAGAGATTTAATTCCGCATTGGGTAATCAATAGGACTTGGGAATTTTAAAGCTTTGGAAGTGGGAGAGTTTCTTGTAAGTTGGACAAGAAGCCTAAGTGCCCCATTTTCAGATCACAACTTATTATTTGATGATAAGCCACTCATTTCTTTCATGCTAGTGTTATCTTGCCTTCAAAAATGCATATGGTGTAGTTATGATTCATGATTCCTATAGTTCTCACATCGTTGAGGATTGTTGTTGTTGATGGTATCAAGAAAGCTGGAAAAATGACCATGCTCATGATTTTCTAGATACATAATTGATGGACACACATTATGTTGGATACATGGATGATTACTTAAGTTGCATATTGATAAATATTGTTGGCTGGCCAAGAGAATGGTGTTATTGTAGGTCACATGAAGACATAGATATTTGAAGACATGGCTTACTTAATCACATAATGATGATGAGTTCTTACCTTATGATGATAGGCTGATACTCACATATGTTTATTATCATGGTTGGTGCTTATTAGATGTGGGATGTTCCCTAGTGATGATACATGGTTGATATATTGAAGGTTCTTGTGAAAAGATCATGCAGTTCTTGATAATGATGTTATGATCAAAGATGATGTCTATGGTGTTTTCACATACATATGATATGATGTGAATGATTTTGTGATACCGCTTGGAGATATGACATATTCTTAGTTGATTCATGGGAGGTTATGATACGGCTCTTTCTACTAAGGAAACGAAGCAAGTTGATCTTGATAAGATCAAGAGGATGAGTTGATATCTATATACAAACATACCTTGTCACAAGTTGATGATATTTACACTGTCATATCTTGGGAACTAATGATACATATACAGGTTGCTGGTCTGGATTCTGTTAACAGATGCTTATAGAAAAGATCATACATGGTGTATGATAGTTTTTGATGACTATTATGGTCTTGTTTAGATATTTGGTCTCTGTTATAAATGTCATATATATCATTCGATGTAAAAGTCATATAAAGACCCATGATGTAATAATTTATCTCTATCTATTGTAGTCTTTCGATGAGTCCCTGATGTAATTTGTAACCCCACTATGCATGGGAAGGATGATGTAATAATTGATATATTTCAGTCATGTATATCCCCACTTGGTTGGGAGGATGAGTCAAATTCTGTATATCCCCACTTGGTTGGGAGATTGATATATGTATGAGTCATTGGTGATAGGAAGGTCAAAGTCACTTAGTTGAGTTATAGAGTCATGTTATTCTTTTGGAAAATATGTGTAGACTTTGCATGTGCTTAGGGAGAGCATGGATGATATAGTGCATCTCAACATGTACAAAGGGGGATTTTAATTAGAGAATTCAACATGTACTCAGGGGGAGCATGACAAACATAATGTATGTCAAAGGGGGACCCTTTGCCCTTGATATCAAAGGGGGAGAATATCTTGGCCTGCCCTTTGTCCTTGATGTCAAAGGGGGAGATTATTTTGGTGTTGCTTGTTGTTGCTTGTTATCTCTAATAGTTTCTACAGCTTGTGGTAATCAACACCAACATGGTTGCCATCAAGTCCAATGGGGGAGATTGTTGGCATTACGATACATGTGTTGTACTTGATGGCAACCCACTTGTAGTAGAACAACTCTCTTGTATATGGTAACTAGATGAATCTACAAAAGAGATATCAGAGGTGACAGAATGCATGGCAGTTGTGTTTATAGATGTGACAAAATGCAGGAATCGGTTCAGAAGTAATGTACAATGGCAACTCTCTCAGTTGACAGTTCACAATGCAGCAGGTTAATAGCAAAGAATTACAGATCAAACTACAAAGAATGAATAAAGAGAGGTATATGCAGGTTCACCTTGTCTAAGTTGCGTATACACGCAGGTTCACTGAACACAAGTAGCGTATACGTACACACACACTTTCTCAGAAGGAAAAGAACATATATCCTAGAAAAATAAGTTTTTGGTCCGAGATATATGGTCCATGGTATTGGTCCAAGGTATTTGGTCTGAGGTATTGACCCTAGGTATTTGGTTTAAGGTATTGGTCCTAAGTGGTTTTGGTCCATGGTATTGAGAAAGGCCTAAAACTATATAAGGAGGAGAAGATCATTAGGCCAACAGGTGCAAGTATTGAATATCTGATGAAGTGTGAGACCCAGTATGCAGGTTATTGACTTATGGTACTTTGCTTGATCTGAACCAAGGATGAACCTTAGCGGTTGATGGAGGATAAGATCTAATGATGGATCGAGATCTTAAGGCTTGAAATGAATTATCTTTATATGGTTTGATCATTTTTATTCTAGATCTGAATATTGACGCATGTGTTGTTCTGTAAATGTTATGATCTAGGTATAACTAAAGTCTGGAATAGCTGAAAAATTATGAATTAATATTTACAGACAGATACACCAGTTGAATTTTGATAAAAGCGCGTATACACGCTAGTTAAACACATCTAAGTAGCGTATACATTATGTAATATGATATTTGAAGTTATAGGTGGATCTGGTTGTTGTTGCAGATATCTGGGTTCTGCTCTGTGTTTTGGTGACTATAGTTTGATGACAGTATACTAAATGTTCAGATTGATTGATTGTGATTTGCTTTAGTGACGATGGGATTTCAGTGATTCAGTTTTGGGTGATTCAGATATTTATGATTGAGTTTCAATGATTGGTTAATGTAGATGTAATTGATGGTTGTAGTGCAGTGGTGATTTATTTTGATTTTCAATGTTGATAATGCGTCCAGTATGAAAATTAGATGAAACGAGGCCTTCATGTGTATTGTTATGTACCAAGAGAATCCAGTCTAAAAATTTATGAAATGTGGTCCCTAGAGGAAGAGAGAAGGTTGTAGCCTTCTGTAGGTCAATGCCTACGTACTAGTAAACATATCGGCTAGTACAAGAGCTAGGAGTTGTATTTCCCTTCCAGTAGAAGCTGGAGAACGAGAGAAGATAGTAACCTTTTGCAGGTAGAAGCCTGCATACTAGTATGAGTTTGCACCAGTACAATGTTGTAAACACATTTTATTATTATTAAAAGAAGACAAAGATGACAACAACAGGTGGTTTTCACCCACATTGGGTTTCCACCTTAAATCTTGGTGTTCATGTGTGTTGCTTATGTGTGATGGTTCATTCTATTATTAATAGCACATGGTTACCGTTTAATGTTTAATAAAGCACTAATGCACAGATTAAAGATCAACATATGATGAATTAACTGAACCATTAGTTTGCTAGATATATGCTTGTTTCCTAAAACACAGTTGTGTGTAGACGCGAGTTACCTTCATTGAAGTAGCATATATAAATTGAGTTATTGACTTGACTAGTACTGATTCAACCCACCCGCCCAGTATTATTTCCAACATAAGATACATGGAATTCAACCGTGGAAAGCAAATAATAGAACTAAAATTGGAAAATAACACTTTAAGCAATCCTTTATTGATATTCCAAACTAAATGCAATGTTCACTTGCCTTTTCTAAGGGGAAATATTCAACATGAGGAGCTCCAAATACTACAATATTCAATTGATAACCCATTACATAGCTTCTACTACTATATATATAGTTTCTAATTGACAAAAACTATAACCACCTAATGGACTTCCATTAATGAGGCCTCAACAACTAAATAATGGACCTTCTTTAACAAGTTCACTTACATTTATTGATTTCACACTATACTACTGTGTAGAACCTTATTTAATAAAGAGGGTTGTCAATACATTAACAATCCATTCCACTAACTATGGAAATTAACTTGGCTGTGGAACCCTAACAACAATTCAATGTTGTCACTCTCAAACTTGACAAAGGCTCAACTAGCCTAGGACTCAAAAAACTCAAAGACTTTACACGACTCAATGACTTGGGAAAGAATCAACAAACACAAATGAACCTCAAAATACAATAAATTCAGTGCCCAAAAATATGGCGAGTCTAGATGAGCATGGAAATTTTATGGTGAGTATAGAAAGTGGTGAGTTTGTTGGTGAGTTTTTTAGTGAGTGTGGGGGCTAGAGAAGACTCCACAAGACTCAACAAAAGAGTATTGGATGAGTCAAAATACACTGGTACAATGTGTATAGTTGCGACAATTCTTCTCTTTCATTTTCTTGTTATGCAAGTGTTCTCTCATTGTTGTCTTTTGTGCACATATCAAATCCACAGGTTTAGAAGCTTCTAGCTGTCCAGAGCTCTAGATTTTTGCATTGGTCAGTTCATTTTAGTACTGTTTTGGATTGGTGTTTAAAATTCTTGGCTCTATGAATATACAATAATATGGTAGGGGTTTCTCTATTATGATTTTTGAGTTAGAATAAAATAAACTAGTTTTTTTGAAAGTCGGGCCATGTTAATTGTGGAAGGAAAACCTCAGTTGAAACCATGGCATACAAATTTAAAATTTCAATCCTTTCATAAAAAAATTTGAAACTATGTAATTTTGAGTTTGACTCCTAAATTTATTAACACAATTTTGGTATGAATCAGTCTTGAAGTGTATTGGAATTTTCTAAGAAAGTACCTGATAATGAAACCTCCCATAGTTGGTCACATGTCTTGTACTATTATTTTTGGAAATGAATCTTCATATAGGGATTCCTCTAAAATTCAATGTTTTTACCTAGAAACATGGTTTAGATTATGAAAAGGTTACCCTTCAGTATCGGTCTTTCCATGAATATGGCATATAGCCCTACTATTTCCCTCTCCATTGTTGATTTTTGTGTATCTCGGGAGGTACTCCAAGCCCTAGGGTTTGAGGTATGGAGGGTAAAGTGCCACAAGTAGGCTTGTGGGTTTGCAACCCAAGCATGGGATTTTGGACCCATTAGGATTTAGGCCAAAACCATCAAGAATTTGAGCATGGGAAAATTTGAGGTGATAGAGCTTGGTGTGCCGATTCCAATGCTTTGAAGATCACCCAAATCATAGCTCTAGAACTTGAGATATGAATTTTTGAAGGTCATTAGTGGGTTTACACCATATGTGTCGAGGTTGGCTTGAGTTAAATAAGCCTCTTGACAAGTTGGACAACCCTAGAATGACGTTGGAAGAATGAACCTTGTTTAGTATAAATAAGAGGTGATATGTGATCATTTAATCATTCATTTTGTGCAACATAAGGACAACAAAAGGGTAGCATAGAAGGGAAAAAGGCCACTTATTAGCGGCAGGAGACTAGGGAAAAACAACGAGGAGCAGAAGGGCCGTTTTGGAGCCCCTTATGACTTCGTTGAGGATTATCCCATGTTGCAGCCAGGTCGAGGGTGTTAAAGGCTAAACACAGGACTAATATGGCAACAACATTAAAGTGAGTTAAACCCTGTTTTATGTGGGCTGTAGGTATCAAAGCTTAACTGTGGTAGGTCGCAGGCCATACCGACATAGGAAGGCATATATGCAAGGCTGTTTGGGGTGGTATATGCCCAAAACAACAACACAATAGGTGGGCATGATCCCATGGTTAGGCCACATTGATTGGAGGTTGTTTGGGTGGTATATTAAGGGTTGTTGCAAGTGTGAAAGTTCCCTAACTATGGACAACATAGATATATTAAAACTAAAGTTGAGTTTGCCTTGCGTTGGGTCAAAGTTTTGACCAATATTTGGATCAGTCTACATTACAATTTGTTGGGATCCATTTGTTGGAGTTGCCTTGGGCATGAAGGAACTCCAACTAGGAGTATATCCCTCTATGTAGATGTACTAGTGTGGATAGAGTCATTGCAACCTACGAAAGCCAAGGAGGTAGGGCTCACATGGTAGGTTCGAAGCCCTAACTAATGGGCAGTTTCACAATGAAGTTTGGAGCCTATATTTGTGCAATAACTCCTTTATTGAAGAGTAAATGGCGAATGTAGAGAATTTTGTGGGTAGTCGTGTGTAAGGGTCTCCTAGGTGTGGGGAAGCCCTAACTAGGTGCAGATGCTACATCTTGAACTTGGTCACTTGTGGAATGTTGGAGGGCAACATGAGAGTGGACCAAGTGTGGAAGTGGATTGGGCACTTATGGTATGCTAGAGGACAGCGTGATAGTGTCCGAGTTGGAGACTGGTGAGGAACACCTTGATGGACAAAGGTAGTTGTGGGAGAGGCAGTTGTTGAGCTCAAGGTTTTGATAAACTAAGAGCAGTAGTGGATCCCGAGACTTGTGTGTGAAAAAGGACTTCTACAATAGATGATGAGTAGTCCTCCTACCCATGTTCATTGTGGGAGATGGACATATTGCAGTGATAGGTGGTAGCCCTTTGTGCCCTATGTTGGTCTTCATCGATGTAGTGTAGGAAGACCATAATGGATTGAAGTCCCTGACTAGCTGAGGAGCAACAATGGGAAGTTGAGATTTGTTCACAAGTGGAGTTGTGAACAATTCAACAAGAGTCTCAATGTGTTATGGCCTTGATTGACTAAGGCACAACTAGAGAGAAGATTGACAGCTGAGGTTCAGTGGTTAGATGGACTTGGAGCCTTGATAGAGGTAGGAGCTATAGATCAGGAGCCGAAGAACCGAGAAGTTATAGGGTACGACCGAGGGGAGCTGAGAGAGTCGACTACATCAACCAGATGGTTAGAGTATGTTGTTGAGGGTAGATTGGTTGTCGATGGACTGACACCAAGCCCCAATTTTTATCTTGTACTATTGGATGTATGAGGGCCATTATCCTTGGTACAAGAACCCTAGATTGTTGTATTATATTTTGTTTAATATAACAAAGTTAGGTTAAAATTTGTAAAAAGTTGTCTATGTTATGTTCATGTGTGATTTACTATTGTTTATATTATGTTGTGCAAAGTAGTATCATTGAGATGCTTGGTTTGGTAGCATCAGAGATTTTAAGATTCTCTCCTAGACCCAAGATTGTGGAAATTCAACATGGTATCATAGCGTATCTGAGCTACTTTGAGGGATAGTGAATCAGAGTGTGCACATCAAGGAAAATTAGAGGGAGTTGTAGATGTTTGGATAATGGAGTAGAGGGTTCAACTCAAGACATGGAGATGTGGTCTCGATAGACTACAGGATCTGGGTTGGGAGTTCTGGTGCATCAGTGGTGAACCTGGTGCACTTCATTATGTTGTGTGTCGGTTTGTAGATTGTGGACTTCATATGTCTTTTCATGGATGGTTGGGACAACTCAAGGGTTTGTTTGGCATGGACAAGATCAGGTTGATTGAGATGGCTTCATGTTATGGACTAGATATTGGCAGGCTAGAATATTCATCGGATCATGATGTTGCATATCCGAGATTGGAGGGATTTGCATGATTGGTATTTGATCCTGGAGGATGAGTTCTTACAGGACTGAGCCAGTCGAGATTATTTAGGCTCAGAGGGAGTCTAATCTCAAAGGGAGAAGCCCTATGGAGGTTTGGGATCTTCAAGTTCAGATGTGATGAGGCAGAGGCGCTGCCGAGATTGTCGAATTCATTCTACAGGGTATGCTACAACGTTGGATGCCATATGGGCTAGTGTCACCAGAGATGATGATGGTGACTTCCTAGTCTTCGAAGTACCTCCCTCACTAAGAGGGAGTGTTGATTATTGTGTAGATTGGGAGGTACTCCAAGCCCTAGGGTTTGGGGTTTGTAGGTTAAAGCTCCACAAGTAGGCTTGTGGGATTGGAACCCAAGCAAGGGGGTTTTCACCCATCAGGATTTGGGCCAAAACCATCAAGAATTTGAGCATGGGAAAATTTGAGGTGATAGGGCTTGCCGTGTTGATTCCAACGCTTTGAATATCACCCAAATCAGAGCTCTAGAACTTGAGATATGAGTTTTTGCAGGTCATGAGTGGGTTTACACCATATGTATCAAGGTCAGCTTGAGTTAAATAAACCTCTTGACAAGTTGGACAACCCTAGAATGACGTTGGAAGAAGCCCTCTTGTTTGGTATAAATAAGAGGTGATATGTGATCATTTAATCATCCATTTTGTGAAACATAAGGACAAAAAAGGGTAGCGTAGAAGGGGAAGAGGCCTCTGATTAGTCGCACGAGACTAAGGAAAAACAACGAGGAGTAGAAGGGTCGTTTTGGAGCCTCTTGTGACTGCATTGAGGATTATCCCATGTTGCAGCTAGGCCGAGGGTGTTAAAGGTTGAACGTAGGACTGATATGGCAGCAACAAGGCGAGTTAAACCCTATTTTGTGTGGGTTGTAAGCGTTGGAGCTTAACTGTGGTAGGCCACAGGCCATACCAGCATAGGAAGGCATCTACTCAAGGTTGTTTGGGGTGGTATATATCCAAAACAACAGCACAATAGGTGGGCACTATCAAGCAGTAAAAAGGGTCTTTTTCACCTCTATTTACCCTACATTAATTATCAATCCAAGTACGATTTGTTATCTCAAAGAGTGTACCTAGTTTGAGGTGGTCATTTGTCAGAGTAATGCTAGTAGTATAGTGCTTCTGCAAAAGTAACTAAATGCTGAAAGCAAACTTCTAAATATAATGGCAAGAATTGGAAATGCTTGTAAATAAATCATTCAATGAAGAAACTACATTACTTCATCAGTCAAGGGTGAAGTAACAATAACTCCTCCCTTTGTAAACTAATGTAATTGAGAAGCAATAAAGGAAAAGATCATCAATTTGGGAACTGGACAACAATAGTTAGTGTTCTCTACAGTTTCAGATTGTTTTGTTCACACCAAAGCAATGATGATTCAAATAATAGGAAAAGGAACAACAACTAATCTATTTAACAAGATTGAACAACAAGCCTTTAATCTACATAAATGAATGAAGTAGTAATCACAATCTACCAGAATTAAGCAACAATCTTTATCTCAGAAATGAATTGAACAGTAAATAGAAATGGGACAACAAACTAAAGGAAGCTATGAAATATTGAACAACAACCTAAATCAAATGTAAGTGCACAACAACTAAACTGATTATAGCACACAACACATCTATATCAAAAGAAACAGTAATCTGAATCTCGGCATGACAATGATTAATCACGATTATGAAGAAACAACAATTGCGGTCACGGTGGAACAACAATCCCAAATGAACAACAATCACGTTTGAAAGTAAACTGTAGATAAATGCATAATAATACTGATTTATAAATACACAACACTGTTACTCTGTAATCGAACAATAATGGCAATCTAGAAGGAACAACAATGTTATACAATAGTATCAATCTGTAAAGGAACGACAATGCGATATAAATTCAGAATGAACAACATAACATTCCAGTTGCTGAAGACAACCTTACTATTCAAATATGAAAGAAATATAACAGAGCCAATGCATGAAATAATAAGGAACAACAAATTACTAAACAATGCGAATGAGAGATCAAACCACACACGACTTAGAATTAGAAAATAATGGTACAGGAAGCAAGTGATCCACTAGGGCCGGGCCCTTAGCCTCCAGGGATGCACTGCTTATGATTACTCCAGAATCAAAGACAGAACGACAACGAAACTTATATAATGAACAGCAAAACAAAGTTACAAAAACTGCGTTTTTAAGGAGAGTCGATGATCAAAGTTTCAGTTACAATAGTGAATTTCATAAAAACAACAATAGTCCATCCCTTGGGCTAGCAACGTTGTCCCTTCTTATAGTAGCCAAGTGGAAATATCAATGATATAGATAACCTTTGAGGTAGCGATCCCTTAGGATCAAAGGATCCTGAGGGATTCGCCATATTGTTATCTCTCAGTTATCTTCTCATTCTCTTGCGTTGATTTGGTATGTCCTCTTCCTTTTCCTGGCTTATACGCTCCAATTTGGATTTCCTCATTTGGATGCAGTTTCCTGTCAAAGGGGCAACAATTAATTTTGTCTTGTCTTTTCCTTTGGAATGGCGATCTTCCATTTTCTTCTTTTTCTGCATAAGAAAAGGTAATTATTAGTCATTTTATGTTGCTCATAAATCTTCTAAAATTTATCATAATCTTTCACCACATGCTCATTTCATAATGCAAGGAAGTTATGAATTTAAGGAAAAGATGACAAAATAAGTGGTAATTACATACCTTCTCTAGTTCTCAACACACCCCCCTGCTTACCCTTTTTCATGCCCTCATGAAAACATTGTAATTGGCATGCAAGGCAGTTAGGGAATAGGCTAGAGAAGGGATCTCATGAGGGTCTACAACCATGATGGCTAGCTAGGAATTCAAAAAAATGTCTTGTCTGACCTTCAGGCATTTCATATAAAGCTTGATATCCTAGTGTAGGGTGCCAAATAATTGGACTTATGAACCTACAGCCTGTAGAAATTTTGAATAATAAACACATATTCAATGGAAATTATCCTGATCATGTACTATTGTGGAATACATACACAATACATAAGCTCCTCTACGTTGATCATCAATATAGCAGCATCAATAACAATAAAACATCAAGAGCATGCACACACTAACACAGTATGTAACTCGGGGAAAGCTTACAGCTGAAAACCCCACACTATCTGTATATTAATGATTGAGAACATGTAACATTACAAAAGTCAATACTTCTCACAAGTATCCAACACTATCTCCACCTGTTACACACAATACAGCTCAGATCTGATCTCCAAATCTATTCCACTGCTTGCCTGCCTCCTCTGCTCAATACCTGCTCAAGAATGGATGAGAATGGTTGAACCAAACTCGTATTTACCTCAAAAGAATCACTCACACTGGGAATCACGTGAGTAGAGGCTATAATCAGTTGGTATTGGCCAATTCTCATTGGCATAACTCAATCCCATTGATTGTGCAAATCCTCATGCACAACTATATTCACAACTGATAGCAATCTGATCCTTTAACACCTGTCCCTGCTGAACTAAACATGCACAGACATGCAACTGAGTTAAGTAATGTATTCTTTAGTTGCATTATGAGTTAATAATTAGTTTAACAACTCATCATTAGTCTATTTGTAGTTAGACTAATTACAACTAGTTTAACCAAGTCAAACTGAACACAACTCCATCAACTCCACAATCAACTCCACGAAACTCAACTGATTGAGTTCTAACTGAAGTCATGCATGCAACAACTCAAATGACCCACAAAGAAAATGTATTTCCTTCTGGCAGTTGCATGTGCCACATTTGTAGCTCAAACTGAAGTGCTCCAAGATAATAAGATAAAGTTTATAGTCTAAATATTATTATAAGCTAATAATATTTGACTGCTTTATAATTAGACTTGACAGTGTCACCGTTGTTGTCTAAAATTAGAAGTCCATCTATTTTTTCCAACTTGACCAATCATCCATAAACAGCATCCTGCAACTCATAGACATGATCCATATGTCTAAAAATAGACATAGTCTAAAAATAGACTTTGCGCCATAATTTGCCTGTGGGCCCACTTAGTGAAGGCGACTCTTTTCACTAAGCTCCATCATCTTGTTGCAATCTCAACAAACAATACTAATGCTTTCCTGATATGCTTCATCTTCAGCTTCATTATTTTCCAGAGTTACATTATAAGATCCATGTTCTACTTGATCACCATCTGTTAAGGGAATTTAAACATTCTTGGTGATCTGCTGAACTACATCTTCCTCCTTTTGAGGAGTTGAACCATACAACTCATTGAGGTTATAAAACTCATTTCCATTGTCTGAAAAGTTGGCTTGATGCACTTCATCCTCTGAAGCTTGAATATTCTCATATGTTCCTTGAAGTTCATTGGACATATCTACCTATTCAGGATTTTGCACTTTCATCCAAAATGCATCAGGAGAGCCATCATTTTGCTTGTGAAAGATAGTTTCTTCAACATCTTGAGTTTCATCCATTGAAGCAAGTTCATAATGCTCCTTTATTTGATATACAAAGTCATGAAATCCTTCGCTAGTTTTGGGATCACTCAATTTATCTTCTTGACCTTCACCATTAACTAGTGACATGTGACTTTGCTGAACATCATTTAGAACTAAAAGCTCCTCTTCTCTGCATTCCCGAGGTGCTTTACCTTCACTATGTGATGCCAACTGTGATAGATTTTCTAGAGACAAAGCCTTTGGTAGGAGTTCGAATTGATGAGCACCATTCAAGTCGTCTGCATCAAATTGAAGCTTATTTTTTAATTTTGGAGTGTTGCCACAATCCATTGATTAACCTTCATAAGCTTCATTCTCGTAAATCTATTAGCTGTCATATTCCTCCTTTTGAGGACCATTCAACTCATCAAGGAAAAAACACATTTTTCTTTTGTCTGAAAAATAAGACTTGATTTCATGAGCTTCATCCTTCAAAACCTCTTGAGCTTCCTCATTGTAGTTCTTAGGAGATACAGTTTCTTGAGAATTCTAAGTTTCACTCTTGGAAAACTATTCAATTTGCTCCTCTTTTTCAACTACAGAGACCTGATACTATTCAGTGGTTTTTGAATCATTCAATTCATCCTCTAAACCTTCATCATTAACAAGTGATATGGGATTTTCCTGAAGATACTCTTTACTGCATTCTTCATCGGCTTGAATTGCACTGTTTGATGTCTGCTGCACTGGACCTTCTAGAAATTGATCCTCTACTAACAAATTACCTTTTTTCTTACCTCTAACTAAATCTGCAATCTTCTCTTCATCGGTAGTTTCTTCAATAATGTCCAAATCATGTGATTCATATTCATTATCTATGTCTCCTAGCAGTGGACTATTTGCCAAATCTACATTTGAAACTGGAATCTTCTCTTCCACGTCATAGTGTCCAAGTGATGGCTTTTTGGATGCAGTACTATATTCCAGTCCGTAAAAAGTGACTAAACAAGGAGATATATTATATCCGTTAGTAACCTCAGGGGTCTTCAACGAAGTATTTAACTAGGGAATTTCCTGCTTACAGGCCTCTTTTGTAAGACTCTATAGGAGTTTTTCTAGTATAGAATCATCCATTCCTGAACAAAGAAACATGTCATTTGTGTCTGTAGGTTTGGGATTGTTTAAAAGAGTACCAGAGTCATTACATCAGAGGGAAAAACACATCATTACTATCATTACTAAGATAATCCATATTTTATCTGGAACAAAATCATACATATCTTGATGAGGGAACACATTGTTACAGTCTACAAAATCGATTGAAATGTTTTCTTCTGTTTCAAGAATAGAAACAGTTATACTTGAACAAGGGAACATATCATTATAATCTGGAAGCTTTGCTTGTTTAATTTGTTCTAGAATTATTGCAGCAGATCATTAGTAGCTGGGTTGTGTCTCTTCAGCTCCGTTCTGTATAGATTGTTCTTCCTGGTCATCCTCTTTTCCCTCAATTTTGTCAGGGGCAGTGAATCCCTCATGTTTTCCATGGTTGTTCATATTAAAATTTTTTTCTTTAATTGGACTTGCATAAGTTATGCCATCAACAATACTAATGCTTTCCTAATATGCTTCATCTTGAACTGCATTCTTTTCCAGAGCTACATTGTAAGATCCATGTTCTACTTGATCACCATCTGTTAAGGGAATTTGAACATTCTTGGTGATTTGCTCAACTACATCTTCCTCCTTTTGAGGATTTGAACCATACAACTCATTGAGGTTATAAAACTCATTTCAACTGTTTGAAAAGTTGTCTTGATGCACTTCATCCTCTGAAGCTTGAATGTTCTCATATGTTCCTTGAAGTTCATTGTACATATCTACCTATTCAGGATTTTTCACTTTCATCCAAACTGCATCAGGAGAGCCATCATTTTTCTTCTGAAATATAGTTTCTTCAACATACTGAGTTTCAACCATTGAAGCAAGTTCATAATGCTCCTTTCTTTGATATACAAAGTCATGAAATCCTTCGTTAGTTTTGGGATCACTCAATTTATCTTCTCGAGCTTCACCATTAACTAGTGAGATGTGACTTTGCTGAACATCATTTAGAACTAAAAGCTCCTCTTCATTGCATTCCCAAGGAACTTGAACTTCACTATATGATTCCAGCTGTGACAGATTTTCTAGAGACAAAGCCTTTGGGAGGAGTTCGAATTGATGAGCACTATTCAAATTGTTTGCATCAAATTGAAGCTTATTTTTTAATTCTAGAGTGTTGCCACAATCTATTGATTCACCTTCATAAGCTTCATTCTCATAAATTTGTTGGTTGTCATATTCCTCCTTTAGAGGACTATTCAACTCATCAAGGCTAAAACACACTTTGCATTTGTCTGAAAAATAACACTTGATTTCATGAGCTTCATCCTTCACAACCTCTTGAGCTTCCTCATTGTAGTTCTTAGGAGATATAGTTTCTTGAGAATTATGAGTTTCACTCTTGGAAAACTATACAATTTTCTCTTCTTTTTCAACTATAGAGACCTAATACCATTCAATGGTTTTTGAATCATTCAATTCATCCTCTAAACCTTCCTCATTAACAAGTGATATGGGATTTTCCTGAAGATACTCTTTACTACATTCTTCATTGGCTTGAGCTTCACTGTTTGATGTTTGTTGCACTGGACCTTCTAGAACTTGATCCTCTACTAAAAAATTACCTTTCTGCTTACCTCTAACTGAATCTGAAATCTTCTCTTCATTGGCATTTTCTTTAGCAATGTCCAAATCATGTGATTCTTCTTCATTATCTATTTCTCCTAGCAGTGGACTATTTGCCAAATCTACATTTGAAACTGGAATCTTGTCTTCCACGTCATAGTGTCCAAGAGATGGCTTTTTGGATGCAGTACTATATTCCAGTCCAAACAAAGTGACTAAATAGGGAGATATATTATACCCGTCAGTAACCTCAGGGGTCTTCAATGAAGTATTTAACTAGGGTATTTCCTGCTTATAGGCCTCTTTTGTAAGACTCTCTAGGAGTTTGTCTAGTACAAAATCATCCATTCCTGAACAAAGAAACATGTCATTAGTCTGTAGGTTTGAGCTTTTTTAAAAGAGTACCACAGTCATTACATCAGAGGGAACAACACATCAGTGCTATCATTAATAAGATAGTCCATCTTCTATCTGGAACAAAATCATACATATCTTGATGAGGGAACACATTGTTACAGTTTACAAAATCGATTGAAATGTCTGCTTCTGTTTCAAGAATAGAACTAGTTATACTTGGACAAGGGAAAATATCATTATTATATGGAAGCTTGGCTCATTTAATTTGTTCTAGAATTATTGCAGCAGATCATTAGTGTCTAGGTTGTGTCTCTTCAGCTCCGTTCTGTATAGATTGTTCTCCCTAGTCATCCTCTTTTCCCTCAATTTTGTTAGTGGCAATGAATCCCTCATGTTTTCCATGGTTGTCCATATCAAACAATTTTTCTTTAATTGGACTTGCATCAGTTATGCCATCAACAATACTAATGCTTTCCTGATATGCTTCGTCTTCAAATTCATTCTTTTCCAGAGCTACATTGTAAAATCCATGGTCTACTTCATCACCATCTGATAAGGGAATTTGAACATTCTTGGTGATCTGCTCAACTACGTCTTCCTCCTTTTGAGTAGTTGAACCATACAACTCATTGAGGTTATAAAACTCATTTCCATTGTCTGAAAAGTTGTCTTGATGCACTTCATCCTCTGAAGCTTGAATGTTCTCATATGTTCCTTGAATTTCATTGTAAATTTAAGATATTTGAAGGCTATTTAGTGTCTAATCTAAAGGGCACAAATCAACCAAGAAGATTTGGTTTAACCCAGCATTTCTTGGATGCCATAGGTTAGAGTTTTGTTCAAGTTTTAGTATAGTTAATTTGTTAATTTTTTCTAATTGAGTTTGATCACTAATCTAGTGGATGCCCAAGTAAGCTTTGCCTCTTTCACATTGGCTTTTACTCACCTTTTTTGCAGGTATCAAGTGTCTCCTAAAGCTGATTTGTCTCTCCTCTTTTGGACTGATATTGGGTAGCAAGGAACTTGCTTCTTGGTAGATTTCCTCTACCTAAGAAAGCTGATTTTCGTTGCATTTGAGTGGCCAGATTTGCCCTTTTTTAGATTGATATCTGGCAGTTGTACTAGAATACCTAAAACTTCATTTTTAGATGATTTCATGGAAACTTTTGAAAGGGAAAGAACATTTGTGGATTTGGACAACAAGGACAAGCAAATTCTTTAACTATTAGACCCTTTCATTGTACCTTCTAGAGTGGTTCTACATTCCAAGGATTCTTCATGGATCTCCTATTTTCTAACTCATTTAGAGTTCTCTTCTCATCCATAAAGGGAGTTCTAAGTTTTGTTGGTTTTTGATCTTATCATTGAGTGAAAGATCAAACCAAATTTTGTAACTATTTCCAATTAACATCTAGTTGATTTTTTGATCACTTCTAACTATTGGAAGGAGGTATCTCTCCCTTTTGAGGGATAATTTGTAAACTTCCTCCAAAAACAACTTCCTTTCCATCCCTCATTTCATAAGAGGGAACCAATATAATATAAAGGCACTTGTTCTTAGGAGCTTGGTGACCTTTTCCCCTTGGCATCCCACTCTTCCTCATTTACAGAAGGTTTCCATGTGATTGATTGAGTGGTTTGTTTTTGTCACTTAACACTAAGTAGATTAAATGAACACTAATTACTTTCATTTTCATTCTCTTTTTTGCTTTCATTTCATGCATTGTAGTTCATATGCTTTAAACTTCACATGCAAAATATTTAGATGAGTCTTGTGAACTATTTTAATTTATTTTGAGCATTCCATTTTCTTATAGTTTGTATCTTGCTCTATTGTGATTCCAAATCCATTTTCTTATTTGAGTAAGTTTCTCTTGTTCCTTTTCTTAAAGGCATCATTTATTTATTGAGGCTTCTTTATCACTAGTTTGGCAATTGCAAATCCTTTCATCTCCTTTTGAGCAATTAGTAGATTTGATTTTTTTTGCACTTAGAGGAAATTAAACTCTAGCTTAACTGGTTGTATAGTTTTATAGGGCTTCTCTTCACTCATTTCTTTTCCAAGCCTAGAAACAGTAAACACTTGACCTGCTAAATTAGATTGGGCATGCCCAATGTTGGATCTACTTGCGAGTGGGTTGAATTGAAAAATTAGTTGGATACTCATTAATGAAGCTAAGCTTCTCCATGTTGGATCTCCTTGCAACCATCCTTATATTTTCTTGGATAAAGTTTTGGATCCTCCACCCTGAGTTCAGTTAAGAACCCTAAAGAACCAACCCGAAACTATGTCTAATGGGAGGCAAAAGGTTCCAAGGTATTTTCCAATGTTAAAGGATACAATAACTGTCTCAGATAATCACAAATTTCTTCTGCTAGAAGTGGCTAGCTTAGCCTCTTTCACATTGGATTTTGCTAACCTCTTTTGCAGTTATTAAGTGTCTCCTAAAGCTGATTTGTCTCTCCTCTTTTGGACTGATATTGGGCAGCAAGGAACTTGCTTCTCGGCAGATTTCCTCTACCTAAGAAAGATGATTTTCGTTGCATTTGAGTGGCTAGATTTTCCATTTTTTGGATTGATATCTGGAAGTTGTACTAAAAGACCTAAAAATTCATTTTGAGATGATTTTTGGGTAGCTTTTGAAAGGGAAAGAACATTTGTGGATTTGGACAACAAGGACAAGCAAACTCTTTAACTATTAGACCCTTTCATTGTACCTTCTAGAGTGGTTCTACATTCCAAGGATTCGTCATGGATTCCCTATTTTGTAACTCATTTAGACTTCTCTTCTCATCCATAAAGGGAGTCCTAAGTTTTGTTGGGTTTTGATCTTATCATTGAGTGAAAGATCAAACCAAATTTTGTAACTATTTCCGATTAACATCTAGTTTGATTTTTTAATCACTTCTAACTATTGGAAAGAGGTATCTCTCCCTTTCGAGGGATCATTTGTAAAATTCCTCCAAAAACAACTTCCTTTCCATCCATCATTCCATAAGAGGGAACCAATATAATACAGAGTCAATTGTTCTTGGGAGCTTGGTGACCTTTTCCCCTTGGCATCCCACTCTTCCTCATTTGCAGAAGGTCTCCATGTGATTGATTGAGTGGTTTGTTTTTGTCACTTAACACTAAGTAGATTAAATGAACACTAATTACTTTCATTTTCATTCTCTTTTTTTCTTTCATTTCATGCATTGTAGTTCATATGCTTTAAACTTCACATGCAAAATACTTAGATGAGTCTTGTGAACTATTTTAATTTATTTTGAGAATTCCATTTTCTTATAGTTTGTATCTTGCTCTATTGCAATTCCAAATCCATTTGCTTATTTGAGTAAGTTGCTCTTGTTCCTTTTCTTAAAGGCATCATTTATTTATTGAGGCATCTTTATCACTAGTTTGGTAATTGCAAATCCTTTCATCTCCTTTTGAGAAATTTGTAGATTTGAATTTTTTTTCACTTAGAGGAAATTAACCTCTAGCTTAATTGGTTGTATAGTTTTATAGGGCTCCTCTTCACCCATTTCTTTTCCAAGCTTGGAAATGGTAAACACTTGACTTTCTAAATTAGTTTGGGCATGCCTAATGTTGGATCTACTTGCGAGTGGGTTGACCTGAAAAATTAGTTGGATATTCATTAATGAAGCTAAGCTTCTCCATGTTGGATCTCCTTGCAACCATCCTTATCTTTTCTTGGATAAAGTTTTGGATCCTCCACCCTTAGTTTAGTCTAAAACCCTAAAGAACCAACCAATAACTATGTCTAATGGCAGGCAAAAGATTCCAAGGTATTTTCCAATATTAAAGGATACAATAACTGTCTCAGATAATCACAAATTTCTTCTGATAGAAGTGGCTAGCTAACAGAATGTCTGCAATTCCTCTGCCCTAGGATAAAATAATGCTAACTTAGAAATAGAAAGTTAGGGCTTATAATAATCCATTCATTAACAATACTAAAAAATAACTCTAGGCACAGAAAGTTTATGGGATTCCATCAGTTGTTCACATAATGTTTATAAACAGCGCAGACAATGTCAAAGTTGGTGAGGGTAAGCTCAGATGGATCAACTAACCTTTATGCTACGTCTTTCTAAGCCACGCAGATTTGTCCCATTGCCTCCCTGACCTGTGCACATTCCTTCTCTCCTGCCACCAATAACTTCAATCTATGGATGATCTGGTATTGTTGGCCCTTTTCTGTTCCCACTGCATGTTTTTTTGTTTTTGGTTATCCTCCCAAGTCCCCTCCTTCCACCTTTTTTCCTATTCCAAATCAGGGTTTTCCCAGAGCGAATGATATATGCCCAGCATATTGAAGATGGGAGTGAGATCCATAGGTTCCAGCACTGGCCCTTTTTTGTTCCCACTGCATATTTTTCTGGTTATCCTCCCAATTCTCCTCCTTCCATCTTTTTTCCTATTCGAAATTGGGGTTTTGTAGAGTGAATCAGGGTTTTCTGGCACGAATGATCTATGATCAGCGCATTGAACATGAGAGTGAGATCCATAGGTTCCAGCACTGGCCCTTTTTCATTCCCACCGCGTCTTTTTTGGGTTATCCTCCCAATTCCCCTCCTTTTGCCTTTTTTACTATTCAAAATCGGGGTTTTCTGGAGCAAATCGGGTTTTTCTAGAGTGAATGATCTATGGTCAGCGCATTGAACATGGGAATGAGGGCCATAGGTTCCAGCGTAGTTAGGGCAAGCCAAAAAACAACAACCTATTTATTGGCCATGTATATTTATTTCTTGAAATTACAATAGTCCCTAGTAAATACATAAATAAATATATATACATATTCATCATCTCCAATTAACAACTACACGTTAAGTAAGTTCATGCACTCCTATATGGATAAACATGCTTACTATCTTTCGTGAGTTCCATCAGATATTTAACATATTATTCATCAACTTTGGATATTCATCTTCTCCAATTAACAAATATACATTAAGCAAGTTCGTGCACTCTTATATCGATAACATGCTTATTATTTTTCATGAGTTTCATTAAAGATTTAACATATTATTTATCAACTTTGGATTGGGCGAGGAAGAATTCTAGTATATTACCAAGTGTATGTTTTTTTTTCAATTGTAGGTTTTACTTTCATGATTAATTTGGTTGTAGTTTTTACTTCCACAATTAATTTAGTCTAAGTTCTCTAGGTAGTCATTAATGATCTATTTGGTGCTATGTGAGGGTTTTACTTTTCAACAAATCTAAAGTATCTATGTTGCATTGGGATCTAGTGACCTTGTTGAAAAACCCTAGTAGACATCTTTGAAACCATCTACTAGCACTAGTTGAACTTGAGATTTCCCAAAAACTGAAAGGAACAAATAAGGGTTGCTTTGCCAATCCAATCATAACCTAATCCACTTTGGTGATGAAGGGAAACCTACTATAAGATATCAAACACCTTCCCTCATGCACAGTGTGCATAGAGGCTCTACCCCTGTAAAGGTTTGAACATGTGTTGTTTACATTGTAGTGCCCATAGTTGTACCATTTATACTTTACTCCTGTCTCTTTGGGAGGAATAGATCACTTAGGCATCATTTTAGGATTTATTGATTTATGCAATAATTATTTTAGTCATTATTAACTTAGGTTGGAAATGCCATAGTGTTTTTTTTCCAATAAGAAAAAAATATCATTTGTGTATTAATATTAATGCAAGGGTGTAATTTAGATCATCTAACATATATTAAATATGCTTCACATGTATGACATGGTAGTATAATATGTTCAACATATATTGTTCAGTAAATATAGAAATCTCCATAGGATTCAAACAATTTCATGAGAGTCTAGTACCACTATGTTCCTAATGTACATTCAAACTAGATAAGCAACTTGATATCCACGTTAAAAACTAGTATCCAAAATTCAATAGATATGACCCTAATAATCAAAAGTGTAGATCTGCATGAAAAGTTAAGACTTCAACTTGGGTTCAATTATTATCGTAAGAGTGTCACAACAATGGTGGAGAATTTCATAACTGAAAATGCAAATAGCTAACATGAAAATTAGAATGGTTAAAATAATGGAATAAGAAATAAGACTATTACAATTCCATAGATGACTTTAATAAAAATCGTTATCATTGTTGTGTATTGCAGGTGCTAGGAGAGGCCATGGAAACAAATGAATTTATTTCCAATGAAGACACACAACATGATTTATGGCATCAGGTACTTAAATATTACATTAATTTATGAAATATAATAAACGAAATTTAGTTTCCAATCCTTGTTTTCCTCAACCTAGTAATTTATATAGTTTATTATTCAAACTTGAAAAAAAATAATGCATGTCGTTGATTATTTTAGGTGGAAAATGTGTTTGCAACAAATACAAAGTTGAACCCTTTTACTATAAAACAACCGAAATATGTACACAAAGGTGGACCCCATACTGTTAAAGTACATCGCATGAAAAAGTGGGTGGAAGAAGATATGACAATTGAGTCTTCAAATACAATAGAAATTTTTGGCAATGAACAAGAGTTTAGTCATGATGATAATACATGGAATGAATACTTTGATACAATTGTTATACTTTGTGGGTGTTATAAATTAGTTCAACTATAAATTAATGGACAATATAAGTACATTATATAGTCTAATCTCTAACCTTGGAAAAAATAATGCATGTATCAATTATTTTAGGCTGGCAATGGAATCAGAACAAATGAGGAGTTTAATCATTTTGATAGACCAATACAAATACCTGCATATGGACATGGCCTACGCCATACAATTAAATTAGGAAAAAATAAATGGGTGGAAGAGGATATGACAATGGAGTTTGTAAATGCAATAGAAAATCAACACAATGAACAAGAGGTTGGTCATGATGATACTACATGCATGGATGAATACTTTGAGACAATTGTTGTTTTTGGATGTTCCTACGGTAGAAAATCTAAGAATATGAAATTGATGTGGCTTGTTTTTCAAATAATGTGTTCAAAAATAATATTTTTAATTTATTGTATACATGTATAATATTGTTTTGTTGAGTAATTTATTGCGTATATCTTTGAAATGGATCCATGTTTTATACAATAATTGCTATCTAACATTAAATAATGGTTGCATTTAATTATAGGTAAACGATGTTGATGATACACCTACTAATGATCAAGATCCAACTAGACCATTAAGAATTCAATGAGATGATCCAATTCATCCTTTAAACCATACTAGGAGAATAAGAGAAGCATTGAAGAGAGCACTACCACGTGAAAAATTTGAGGAATTGATGAAATTAGCATACACTGATGACATGCCATCCACTGCTCAGAGTAGAGATGTTGATGGAAATGTAATGCATGAAGAAGGATTGAACTAAATGCTCACAAGTTTCTTTGGGGATGGAAACAATGATGACGGTGATGATCTAATGCATAATAATGATGATGTTAATATAGAGGGAAATTACCACCAACATAATTATGATGATATCAACATAAATGAATCACTTAAGCAAGCAACAAAGGCAGTGGTGTTCAAATTGGGTGCAAGTAGAACATCCAAGCTTTCATGCACATTAATGTTATTGGAAATCAAGTCATTATTTGGTTGGTTAGACAAGAGCTTCACTACCTTACTAAAGTAATTTGAATTATTTTTCTAGTTTTGCACTGTCAATTTGTGTCCTCAATTTGAATATAAGTACTAACTTCATTTAATTTAATTTGAGGTGGATTTTACATTATGGTATATAAACAATGTTATAAATGACATTTCTAACATGTGGGTTTGAAGAAAAAAATTACAGGGCTCTAAAGGATAAAATATTCCCTGAAGATAATGTGTTACCATCAACTTGTAGAGAAGCACGCCAATTGTTAGTTAAGTTGGGGATTGAATATAAGAAAATTCATGCACGTAAAAATGATTGCATCTTATATAGAGATGAATACAAAGACAATGAAGAATTCCCTATTTGCAAAGAGAAAAGATATTGTACGGATGTACAAGGTTCTACAGTTCCAAATAAGGTTTTACAACACATGCCAATTATTCCTAGACTACAATGGATGTTTCATTGTAAATCTCTTGCACAATTGATGGATTGGCATGCAAAGAATAGCAGTAAAGATGGATTCATGCAAATTCTTGTGGAATCCAAAGCAATGAAACATATAGAGGAAAAATGGCCAAGAAAATTCAAAGATGAACCTCGCAGTATTAGGTTAGGACTTGCAATGGATGGAGTGTGCCCTTTCTCTTTCCTAAGCTCAAATTATAGTGTTTGTCCAGTTGGACTGATAGTATACAATATTCCAGGAAAACATCAAGTGAAAAAAATGGATGTTTACATTGCACCTTTTATTGATGAGATGCAATTGTTATGGAAAGGCATAAGAATGTATGACATATCACGTCCTCCATAAAATAGGTCCTTCATGTTTTATGGCATACTATGTTGGACAATTCATGATTTCCCAGGACTTGGTGTTTGTTCTGGTAAGATATCAAATAATTTGCATATTCGTAGTACATCATAATTTATTTTCAATTCAAGTTGTATATATGTATTACATTACTATTGTTTTCTTATGTAAGCTAGTTATTGATTATAGGGCTACAAACAAAAGGGATTTTTGCATGTCCAAGATGTGTAGAACAATTTTAGGGGTGATATTCTAAATATCTACACAAAGTTATTTATGGAAATGACAGGGTTTTTCTACCACCTGACCATAAGTTCATAAACCGCCTAAAGAATCAATTTGATGGAAAAATTGAAAATAAATCTCCTCCCAAGGTTATGGGTCCAGTTGATTGGCTTAAATTGTATGGAGATGCTAAAACAAAAGCTTGGAACCATTTTTTTCGTCATGATAATTCAATTGAGGAACCAGAACAAGTTATTGTTGAAATGCCAAAAGGAATGAAAATTAAATCCATATTTTATGATCTCCCTTATTGGAAGGATCTAGTAATATCTCATTTACTAGATCCTATGCATGTTTTCAAAAATGTCCCTGATTCTATTTTTCGACATATATCTAGCAAAGATAAAGACACTTTATCATCAAGGAGGGATATTTCTCTTTCACGTACCAAATTTGATAGAAGAAATTTGTGGCCAAGTAAGGAAAATGAATCATATGCAGAAGCTCCATGGATACTAAAAATTAAAGAGTTAGATCAACTAAAAAATGTGATTCGTTTAATAAGAACACCCACTAGATATGGATCATCATTGAATAAAGCTTTTACAGTAGAGGGACATATCATAGGATTCAAAACACATGATTATCACAATTTTATGAAGTTATTAACATCAATTAATTGTTATTCTTATCATTTACTTACTAAAAAATATTTTGATATATTATGATAAATCAATACTAATGAACTATAATAATTTGTTTTGATAGCATATTATCCACTAGCAATAAGAGGGGATTCATGCCTTACAATTGACTTGAGGAATTCCATATGTCGATTGTCAGCCTTTACGAGGTATGTGGTCACTTGATATTTACAAGGTTTTATGTGGTATGAACTGTTCCTCTGTATGATACAATGATATATTATATCTCATTCTAAATGTCACTAAAAATTCATACTAACTTAATGACAATATCTAATTACGTGGGTGACCTCTAAAGAGATCCATGAGTTTGAAGTGCCAAGATGGAAGAAAGAAATGACAGAAATTGTATGTGTATTTGAAAAGGAGCTCCCTACAAGTTTCATGGACCTACAAGTGTTATACATCTAGTTGATGACATTGAAATGGCAGGTATCTCTTCAACAAGATGGATGTTTTTCTTTGAGAGATACATGAAAACCCTAAAAAGATATGTTTGGCAGAAGGCACATCCAG
>APFE030546647.1:3246-34138 GCA_000404065.3 Pinus taeda
TTTTATAAAGTCAATGAAAAATTAGAAAGAAAAAGTGACTTTGGAAATAAATGACTAAGTGGGTCTTTATTAAAGTGGGTGAATTAAAAAATAGAAAGTGAGATTTAAATGTCCATTTAATCTCAGCCATTGATCTAAATCTATCTCTGCCATTGGATTTAGGGATCACCCAAAAGTCATTTAGGGTTGGGTTAAAGGAGGAAAAGATCATTCATTCTTTCATGAGCAGATTGGGAGAAGGAGAGCAAGAGAGCAAGGGATATTTCTGGACAAGAAGGAGAAAGAGGCAGCAGTTTGGCACAAATACCAAGCAGCTCTTCAGCAAATCAGAACAGCAGAAAGAACAGCAGAAAGAACAAGCAGAAAAGGCTGATTTTTTGCTGAAAATTTGAGAAAAACTGATTTTTGGGCACAAATATCGAGGAAGTGATTTTCGGCACAGGAATCGAGGTATGTCCATACAGTCCATACGGCCATCCGTACAGTCTGTACGGTCCGTACCGTACAGTCCGTACATCCGTACGGTCCATACCGCGCGTACAGCAAGTTTCCAGGTTGTCTGTTGGGCTGAAAACAGATAAGTTTGCTTGCTGGAAATTTTATTTTGCTGAAATATTTTGCTGAAATTTTCTCACTGTAAAAAAGCATTTTCCAGAAATAAAGAAGAGCTCTCAAACTGGTTTTCCCCAAGAGTTGTAGGGGGTTTTTCCAGGGTCACGTTGACCAAAAATATCAGTGTTTTAATGTGTTTTAATGGCTGTTTATTATTGCTGATTTTTATTTCTGCAATTTCCAGCATTCTGTAAATTTTCCAGAATTTGTGTTTTCAGCAAATTTATTTTTTCCAGCGTGTTCAATGTATGGTTACGGGAAAGGGCATTTAACTACATGGGAGAAATAAGGAGAAACTGAAAACCGGGGTGGGAAAACAAAAATTTTTACAGTTTATGGCAACCTTCTTATACGTCGGTCCTGTGACATCCTTACCATGCTTTGATCTTGTGGCTTACTCATACTTCGATCTTGTGGCATCAATATTCATGCTTCAGTTCTATAGCAGCCCAATTAAGCTTTGGTTATGTGGCAGCCCTTAACATACTTCAATCCTATGATAGCCTAGTTACACTTTGGTTCATTCATGCTTCAATTTAATCATGATTCGGTTCTGTAGTGATAGAAAACACAGTCTGCAATCAGATTATGCCTCGATTATGTGGTCATAGCCTAGTCTTCGGTCCTATAATGATAGCCAAGTAAGAGTATCACACTTTGATTTTGTGTTAGCTTAACTATCTTGGCCTGTAATCTCCTTATCATCCGAATTTCCTTCCTCTGTAATCTGACCGAACTTATTTCCTCTGCATTTTTGAGTGAAGTTTACATGTCAATATATAGTTCTTTCCAATGGAAATGAGCCGACATGAGTTAATTAGTGCAGTCGACTTGTAGAATATTAATTTGGAGGCTGACTGCAAGGAAACTTGATGGAGGAAGTTTTTGATATAACAAAACAGATTTTGACTTTGACTTACAAATCCTGAAAGCCTACAATGGAGGCTTGACCTATGACAATTGACCCGAGCATGAAACTCGTGCTTTAACAAGTCAATTTAAATAATAATAAATTATTTTTCTTTCTTTAAATATATTTCATTATGACTCAAGTAAAATTATGAAGACCGAACCTAGTTACATTCTTCAACAGCTACAACACCAAAACTCCCTCTGACCAAGGTAGGCATTCTCAACCACTCCAAGCTTGTCCCTCAAGTATACAAACTTCATCTGATACAGAGGCTTTGTGTGAATGACAACAACATGTTCGTTTGTAGAAATGCATTAGAGTCTCACTACTCCTTTTTGTACCATGTCTCAGATGTAGTTGTACTTGATCTCATTGTGCTTTTACATGTCATGGACAACTGGATTTTCCAAAAGCTTCACACAGCTTTGATTTCACAATGTATCATGATAGTCTCCAACACCTGATCAAACAATCCTACGAGCACCTTTTGAAGCCACATTGCTTTACAACTTAGTAGACTAGCTGCAATATACTCAACCTCTGCAGCACTAAGTTAGACAAATGTTTGCTCCTTGCTCATCTAGAATATCATTGTAGAACCCAAACTGAAGCAACATCCTAATGTTCTCTTCCTATTCTTGTCACTTCCTGCCCAATCAGAATCTATGAGTCTCTACAATTGTACTTCACCATTTGAGACATATCTCAATCCATAAAAGACTTACCACACAAATATATCAACACGTGCTTTGCCGCAATCCAATGTACATGCCTAGCTTCCACCATGAACTAGCTCAGAGTGTTCACTGCAAAGAAAACATCAAATCTCATATTAACCAAATACATCAAGGATCTGATCAATCATCGATACATAGAGGGTTCCACAAAATCTGAGTCAAAGTCTCTCAGCCTCTTCAAATTGGTCACCATGGGAGTGGCCATGGACTTGCAATCCATCTCTGAAGGAACGAAATAATATACTATTAAAAAATCAGAAAGGCAAAAAGATTTTCTTATGTTGATAATTACTTGTGATACTTTTGTAGTTTTATTATCTTCTCTTTATGTTCTTTTATCTTAGTTTCATCAAGCAATCATCAAATCAAGACATGAAGATCAACGACACCAAATGTAGGCACTCAGCTAGGGCTCAAACCCCTCTATAGGGGAAAACCCAATCAAACTCCTCCACTAGTAAATCAAATTAAGATAGACCAAGACCCTCGACCCAAAAGACCTTCCTCCTCCACCAAGTCAATCTTTCAAGATGATTCAGCAAACCCCAGTAGTCTCTTCTTGTTCAGCAGTTTCAGCCTAGCAACAATCCAAAATTTCGACCCACAACAACTTTAGAATTTTGGCCCTTCCAACAACCCAGGAACTTCGCACGTGTGAGACAAAGAGAGAAAATTTGACTCCTTATGCTTCACAGAGACATCCTTCTCCTTCACTAGGATTTCCTTCTTTGAATTTCACACCCTTTTCTGCCTCCAGCAACTGCAGATTGAACTTGAACAGTTGATGCTCCGAATGAGGGTCGAATTGTTGCCTTTATATAGTGTTTGTGTGAGGTCTAATTCCCTTAATGAGGTTGACTTGTCCTACTTGAGGCCAACTTGGTGGAGGAGGCCTAAATGACCTATTTACATAAAAATAAATTTTTTCTTTGATTGACAAAGCCCAAGAAGGGTCTTTTACAATATGACATGGACAAGGACACTTGACATAAACCATGGAAGCCTACAATGGAGGCTTTGACCTAAGAACCAATGACCCAAGCATGAAACCCATGCTTTAATAAGTCAATTTATTTTATAATAAAATGTATTTTTCTTTTCTTTTGACAAATATATTACATCATAACTCGAATACAATTAGGAAGACCAACACTAGTTACATTTTTCATCATATACTTCCCTTGACCAAGGAAGCTCTCACTAGACTTCTGCGACACTTCTAATCCCAAGTAGTAATGCATCAAGCCTGGATCCTTCATCTTAAACTCAAAGGTCATATCCCTCTTACACTGATCAATGAGATTTTCTACTCTTGTCGAAAACAAGTCACCAACATATAACAACAAGATCACAGGGTCACCTTCAACAACCTAGTACTAAAGTCTAAAGATTTAGATTGGCATCACTCTTGGTGAAGCCAAGACTCATCAATATCCATCAATCTGAGAATCCCAAGCCCAAGGGGCATGCTTGAGTCCGTACAAAGACTTTTTCAGCCTGCAAACATAAGACTCCCTCCCATGTACCTCAAAGCCCTGAGGTTGTTCTATGTACATTTCTTCCTCAATTACTCCATGAAGGAAAGTGGTATTTACACATCTAATGTAACATCTAACCATAACAGAAGCAATAGAAATAATAGTTCTAATTAAAGTGTACCTAGCAACTAGAGCAAATGTCTCTTCATAGTCCTCCCCCTCTTTCTGCAAGAACCCTCTTGCCAGGAATCTTGCTTTGTACTTCTCTATGCCACCATCTACCTCATGCTTGATCTTATAGATCCACTTGGAAGTCACCATTGATTTCCCCTCAGGTCTCGACACAAATTCCCACACATCATTCTTCATGATGGACTAATATTCCTCATCACGGCATCCTTCCTCATAGTCAAATGGCTCAGAATCAATGATGCAACTCATCAGTGTTGCATATCCTGAGTAATTCTTAGGATGTTTGCTTTCCCTGATAGTGCCACAGAGAGCTGCATGCCCCTTTGCATCCTGCAATGTATTTCAAAGCCATGCCGGCCTTTTCTTGGATTCTAGAACATGTTGAAAATTGTAACTAGGTTCGGTCTTCATTATGATGTTTGTAATCATGACATTGTATATTCTTTATAATGAAAAAAAAAAAGAATTTATCTTTTTATTTTTGGAGTATGGGTTTCATACTCAATTTTGAGTCAAAAGCATGTTCTTCGTGTTTTCAAGTCTTCTAGGTCTTTCTAGAAAAAAACAATATTGGTCATGTGTCATAGTCCCATTTGGACACATTGCAATGAAGGAAAAAATTTATTTTGTCAAGAAAATCCATGGATATAAGCCCAAGACCAAGTCGACCCAAGGAGCAGATCAAGTCGACCTAAAGGGAGGGAATTCGACCCTCAAGAAAGGCTATATAAAGGAGTGAAGCTCGACTAATTTGGTCACTCATCTCAAGCAAGTTCGATCTGCAATAGTGAAGGTGAAGAAGAGGAGTTGGGATAACAAAGATGGGGAGCAAAAGTTGAAGTTTGTCAAAGAATATTTTTCCATGTCTCGCTAGGGTTTGTGAAGTTGCCAGTTCCAGGAGGCTTAAATTCTAAAGCAGTTACAGGAGGTCAAAAATGCAGGGTTGGGATTCTATTATAGGGGCCGAAGTTGCAACATCAAGGAAGCATTATCGAAGTTCTAAAACTATCTCAAGGAAGATCTTTTTGGGGGTTGGCTTGGGGTTTGAAGGGTTTGTTGGCTTTGGTCTTTAGGTCTTGGAAGTCTCTTTTGTAAGCAAATTCCGAAAAAGGAGAGAAGCATTTTCAGGGTTTTCCCTTTGGAGGGGTTTTACCCTGGCTTGGAGCCTATTTCTTGTGTACTCTGTCTCTTTGTGATCATCAATGTTTTGGTAATTGCTTGATGAACAGAACTAAAGAAGTGATAAAGAACCAACTAACATCACAAGTAATTATCATGATAAGGAAAATAAGTTATAATCTACAAGTCTCCATATTTTCCAACACAACAACCCTAGGTGGGTCCACTGCTTTAATGGGCCCTTTTAGCTCTACCTAATGATATAAAGGATGTTCCACACGTATAGAAGGACCTGAACCCACATCCTTGGGAGCCTCCTGCTCCTCATCATCATGAGAGACTGTTTGGATCTCCAGCAAGTTGCATTCTTTCACTCTACCTAATTGTCTACTCTCTTTGAACTAGAAGCTCTTCCAATCATCTGGCACGGTTCTAGAAGTTTGTACAATTTCTCCGACTCGAACACAAATTACTCTCGTTGAGTTTATGCTCGATCTCGGGAGAGTCATCTTGCCATAAACTGTGCTTCGTTCTTCCCGATGCTTCTATCTACTGCCAGAGCCATCGCCTTGGCAGCCTTCGTGATGTACCAGCAAACCTCATTAGGAGGCCATGGAAGAAACGATTATACCCAAGAAAAAGATACAAAGACAAGAGGCAGACCAAAAAAAAAAGTGATAATAATCAATGAAGGAAGATATGATGTACTTATCTTTTCATCTCAGGATTGTAGGGAATTGTCAACTCCTTCTTGATCCTTGTCTTCTTGCAGAAATCATTGAAATCCATATGCAATCTCATCAAGGTAGAAAAGCTCATCCTCGTCCTCGTCATCAGCTACTCTTTCTTGAATCTCTTCATGCTATTAAGGAGATTACACAAGCTCAGATCTTAGGCATTCAATAGTCTTTAAAGATATGTTGAACTTTCTTCTTATTTGAAGAGAAGATTCCCTCTATAGTATTTTTGGTGAACTTCCAAGATACTCAATATAGCATTGGCCAAGATAACATGTCTGAAACATCACAAATCTTGAAACAAGTGTCCCTATCTCCATGTAGTTGTTATTCCATCATAACGAAGTGGAATAATCTTAACATAAGTGCACATAGCAATTGAACTCCCCATAGTGGTGTTATGCATGCTGCACATAGGAGATTGTGTCAATATAGACTGGACAATTTCTCACATCCATATGCAATTGCATATAACATAACCATAAGTGGAAAAGAATGTACCAGAGTCCCCATGCCTCCGCATAATATGATGAAATTGTCAACAAGATGATCACCCTATTCCATCATGTTATTAGTCAATCGAGAAATGCACCATCTTAGTCAAACTACCAATATCCACTATGGTAATCATGTTCAAGCAAATGTATCAAGATCAATGATCCAAGATGACCTTTGTAAGGCTTGTACTCTGCCTCTTTATTGACTAACATTGTCCCTTTTAACTTGTAGGACTAAAAATTTTAGTCTTGACTTTGGACTTTGGCCCTTCAATTTCGACAATCTTTGCATAAAGTCTATTTACTGAGATATCATAATGTGTCATGATGATGTTGAAACAACCAGTGAGGTATGTATGCTTCTTTAGAGTATTCGGATCCACCAATTCCAAATCACTTGCTCAAGGAAAACTTAACCATGCATGGGATCTTCTAAAAGATACCAGTTCAACATATAATGTCATGTTTCTAAGGTATGTAAGAGCCACATTTTCTGAAACTTCTCCAGGATCTAGAGTAAAAACATGATCCCAATATGAGAACTAAGAACTCGACGCTTTCTCCTTAGCTCCCTTTGGGTCTAGACTAGCTTCCTCATCTTCCATTCCGAGGGAAATAATCAAGTTGTTGAATAACCTCTTCAAGGTAGACTTTCCAAAAATTGGCTTCTTCAAATCTCCTTAATGACTGCTCTTTCACCTAGGCTCTGATCCCATCTTGATTTTCTAGTGCTAATTAGACAACCACAATTTTCTACAACGGATTATTACTTCCAATGATATATGATATTACTTTAGCACATTCCAGACTAACATTAAGCAATTACACTTTAGAAAATTCAATTGTAAATGCAATAGAAACAATAAAGATCACAATAGAAAAGCCATGCACAGTAGGCACCAAAATTTTGCCCTAGGAAAGCCAAACTCAATAGAAAACCCAACAATCTTTTCTAGGAGAAATTGTTCAATTCAACAAAAGTACAATCTGATATTTTCAAGTCAAACTTGTTCAACCTAGACCAAAAATCCAACACAAAATCAAAGTTGGTCAACATGCCAAAATTCAGCGTTTTGCAACTACCCAAAAACTCGATCAAACTTCCCAGAAATAGTCAAACAAGTTGAAATTCGGCCTTTTACAACTTCCAAGAAACTTGGTCAAACTATGGTCAAGGCAAAAAGGTCAACGCAGGTCAAAGGGGCCAAAATTCAACCTGAGACTAGCTTGAACCTGTGGTCAATTACAATCAAAGTGCCCAGAAAGACTCGGTCAAAGTTGCTCAAACAAATCTCAGAAAAATCTCGGTCAACACTAGTCAAATGTTGGTCAAACTTTAGAAATTTTCCTCTTTATCTCACACGTGTGAACAAAAGAACAATAGATGTGTGACGATCCGAATTGTTCAAACGTTAGAGATAGAATTTCTATTTATAGTGGTCATAAGAGGTGGGTTTTGGCCAAGGGTTACACCCATACACACGCTGGGCCAACTTGACCAATTAGGGCTAACTTGAGCACTTTAAAATTAAATTTAATTTCCTTTCTTAACTGACTTGTGTAGCAGGGGAATACCTTCTATAGCTACCAAAAATCAACACCTCCAATGTGGACACATGGATCTTAAAGGTGATAGGGGGTAAATAATCAATGAATATAACCTTCAAAAGGGTATGGCTTCTTAAAAATAGCTTCAACAAGCAAGGTGTGATGTCTCCAAGGGGGAATCCAACTCCTTTACTCAATAACCTATAACCTCAAGTCATGGGAGGGTCAAATGAGAGCACATGTGCCAAAAAAAAAAAAACCGTCACAAATTTGCAAGACATCCTCCAAGGTGGACGTCCCCTTAAGTAACATAAAACATGCCACAAAATGTGTAAACAAAGAAGATTCAAAATATGGAATGCAGTGTGGCATGAGAAAACGCTTTCTAATTTCCTTTCAAACCTTCAATTTCCTCGAGATCCATGAAGATGCCTTGGGCACTGTGAACTATTTTGGGAAATGTGAACATGCCCAAACTATGAAAATTCCTTAATTGCAATTACTAGAGATTATTCTCCTAATTGTTGGCAGTTTATTTGTTTACAACAAATAATGAATAATTCACAATCGCAATCTTCACCACAAAAACGTTCCGGAAAAATAAACTAGAACTGAGAAATAGATGCACACATAATAAAATCACATTAATAATTTTTGGACTGAAAAGTCCTAGAAACCCCCAAAAGGAAAATCAATGCAGCAAACGAGGGTTTATTTTATTATTATGCAGCAAATTTGGAGAGTACAATAATCTAGATGCCTATCTGGCAATTCTCCAGCAAATAATCTTGCCAAAAATAATCTAGAGATCAAAGTCTCCTCTGCCAAACAACTCGGACTCCTTTGGCCTGCTCACACCCCTCTTTGACTACTCGTACTACTAGCTAGAATGCACACTGTTGGCCTCAAAATCACAAGCACTGCCTACAAACTGGCTCCAAGTGAGCCGTCCTACCTCCCTATGCCTCTAGAAGTGACTCGCTCTGCCTCTCGGATGATCTTCCAGTCTCCGGAAACTAAAACCACCCCTTCTCAACAACTCGCGCTGAGGTTTCTCGTTGCACAACCTCTCTACAAATGATTATCGGCCTCCCTTTTCCCGTTGCTTTGCCACTAGAAAATTGTTGGAAAACTCTCTGGAATTCTCCTCACAAATTATATGATGCTCCCTTGATCTTTAATGTTCTTTCTTTGGCTCGAATTTTTCCCATGTTGAATCATTGTGCCCTAGGAAATTTGCATTGCCTTTTTCTCACTACTGTGTCTCCCCATCCCATCGACTTGCTCTTATAATCTCTCGTTTAAGCATCAAAGGCCAACATCTCATCGTGATCAATGGCTAAGATCATCTTAGACTTGATCCAAGTCATTTTCTGGAAGTCTCTAGAGCTTAAATCGATCTCCTCAATTAATTCCCTTTAATTAACCACTTTTTCTAAGTTGGACTTAGGAAATATTTAAATGATAGCTAATTAATTTAATTAAGGCGTTTCGCAAGCTTATTTTTCGAACCCTTTTCTGGTTCTTGGAGATCTCATGTTCCTTAGCCTCCTAGACACAAATTGAACCTAGAACACCTATCTGATGCTACTACATCATCCAAAAACTAACACAAACACTTGAATATGCTCAAATCCTCGTGTTCTCAAACAAAGGACCATACATCAACAAATACGGCATCACTGATCAATAAATGTTCCATCAAATCCTCCATAATGTCCATGAAATCAGCAAGCACACGAACTGTCCAAGGGCAAGGGTTTTACTGATAGGAGAGAGAGACAAATGAATAAATATACGGTTCTAACCATGTGCATTTTTTATAGAGTTTACTTGCCAAATGTAAAAATCATGGCTTCTGTTAAAATTCACTTCAGGGGACTTGCCATCGCATTGTGAAAATAAGTTTTATGTATTTAAACATTAAACTCTACTCTTTAATAATAAAATTATCTATTCAATCTTTGAACTCTATTCTATAATAGTGGTTTTATCAATTCTATAGTTTTAAATACGAAACAAAACATGGAACTGACTAGATAAAGCATCTAATTACAGCACGCAGAAGTAGTGCAATTCTCTACACTAATATCATGTTAAACAAATTAGATTTGGCATTAGAAGATAAAATCAAAAGGTGGCTAAATAAACTGAAGAGGAGAAAAAAGGTATCAGCGTTGTTGTCAGCATCCCTAGAAATGATACCATTTAATCTAAATCATTCACCACTCACTCAGGATGGAAAAGAAACTAACATATTCTACTTGAAAATTATATAAACAAACAGTTGGCTAGCTGTGAGAAATTAAAAAAAAACGGATAGCACAATACTGTTTGGATTTCTTCATAACCATAGAAAAAGTTTCCAAGCATCAAGCAACATACTTCAGAAGCACAATAGCAAGACCATTTCCAAAGTCGGCGCTGATAGCCAAGCCCACTTTCAAGTTCAATTGCTTGTAATGTTCTGTTCTTCCCCATTTTACGCAATGCCTCAACAGAAGGACAAGCATCAAAACCACTATTACCACACAAAGTGGCAGCTCTCCATGCCTTGCAATAATGAAAAGAAATTTAAACAATTTTAGAACAACGAGAATATTGATGTCCATGTAAAAAGAATAACATCCTATATATCCTACAAACCTGGCCAGCAGAGCGACAAAGATCACATGCTTCTTTCAACCTTCCTGCTCTAAGTAATACCCAGACATCTTCCAGGAGAGCTTGCTCTTGTTTCTGTCTCCATTCAAATTTTAGAATCATTAGAAAACCATACATTTTAAAATGCATATGCATTTTTACAGCACACCTAACCAAATAGTAAATAAGAGTAAGTGAAAATACCAAGAAAGGATATTCCTAAAGGACATTACTAAGCACCTGGTCGGTCATGAGGGATTTGGACATAAAGGTCAAATCAAATCAACAAGAACTGTGAAAAGATTGATATTGTCGACCTTAGTGTAAAGTAACAAGATTAAACAAGGCATATATGCAATGTGCATTCCTTCACTTCATGAAAAAATACAAAGTTGTTAGTAAACTTCGAGTGTTTCTTAGACAAAATTATAAAGGCCGACTGCTTTAGATATATCAGTGGTTTCACATCCTAAAGCTGATTATTCTTTAACAGATGAAAATTTCCAAATTGAGTGGGATATTCACAACAGAGATTATGATACAAATTTAGATAACACATATACCTGCAATATCCACTATTACCATCTCCAATTATTTAACCCCTTCATATCCTCCACTATTATTATCATCAATCATTTATGTTTTAACCACTTCATGTCCTATTGTAATGTGCCTTGCTGCAGTCACAAAATGCCATAGGCATTTAAAAGAAAAGGGATAAACGCATATTCTCCAAAAGAATAGAAATAATAACTATCAAATGTGCATGATACAAGAATTGAAACACATGCAGTCAAAATAACTGTTCTATATATATATAGTACCCAAGAGATATGACTATGCTAATAGATGCAACAATACAAGTGTCAACCCCCAGTTTGCATGTGCAACTAGAGGGTTAGCTTCCAGCTTGATTCATCTCACTGGCCCATCTACAGGTACATCCAAGGATTTATATGGTTCAGGGCATGCTACATGTTGAGTTTCAATGGATTCTGAGAACTTGCTATTTTTAGCCATTCCTCTAATTTATTTGAACCAATGTTCCAAGGCCCACATCTCGGATGTAGAGACATATTCTTGGTTCTTGAGAGCTCATGATTCCAATCACCTTCACTTCAGAACCATGCAAGCTGTTTCATGCAAATGCAATTTTTAAGAGGTTGATCCTTTTCACTGTGAAATAATTCACCTTGTTATTATTGTTGTGAAAGCCTATTTGCCTGTCTTAAGATGCCCTTCTTAAATATGGCAAGACAATATGTTATTAATGCTATTGTACCAACACCAAGCACAAAACTAGTTTTTGAAAGTTCCCTCTCTAAAAGTACACCCTATTATCACACAAACTTGCACCCCTTGTGCAAAGCCCTCACAAGGTACTAAGGCTGACTGTAACACAAGTATTGCCACTGTCACCGAGACAACTACTTCCCTATTTTCAGCGTGTGACAAACCAAACACAACAGACGTTTCCCTAATAGCACCTAGGGTTCCTAAGGCAAAACAAGTCATGTCGAAGGTCACCTATGTTACTACAAATTATAACCAACTTTGTTATGTGAGTAGAAGATCAAGTAGATTAATCAAGGCACATTTCAGAATTAGGTTAAGAGTTCTCTTAGGCAAGTTTGGAGGGTTTATGAGCTGATTATCAAATGTATTTGTTGCCAAAGCATTCCAGATCTGAAATTTACTATCTGCTGCTATAAAATTTGTTTAAATATGAATCAAATTGTAACATGAACAAGTAAATAACTGCAGGATGCTTAAGCCCTTAAAATTCAATTTGTGGTTTTACGAGGCTAAAGTAAGAAGTAAACCTGAAGTCACATGGAAGACACATAACAGCCACTAAAAATGAATCAATTTGCTCATTTTGATGCAGCAATATAGGGCAGCAAGACAACCTTTGCAAAATAAAAGATTTCCAACAAAGACCATGCAAAATCTACTAAGATGTCTAGGTTCTGTAGCTGAAAATTCAAGTAACAGCCACTAAAAATGAATCAATTTGCTCATTTCGATGCAGCAATATAGGGCAGCAAGACAACCTTTGCAAAATAAAAGGTTTCCAACAAAGACCATGCAAAATCTACTAAGATGTCTAGGTTCTGTAGCTGAAAATTCAAGGGCAAGCTACAAATTTTCAGATCTACTTTAAAACATAAAAGAAAATTTTGAATTTTTGATTTAAAATTGACTGGAAAAATAAATAGACTAGTGCCTAGCTTAATATTGGGCATATAGAGCCAACCAAGGCTCCTCTTGACAAATTGAAAGTGAAGCTAGAATAATAGTTAGGTTTGACCACTTCAAACCTCCCCCAAAACACCCTAGTAGCCTTAAAAATTTCAAGATCAACATGGGGAAGGACTTTCATAGTGATAATAAGAGGCATGATCCATGTAAGAATGCTATCTGAAAATTTTGCTAAAATAAGTAACACATTCATTCATCTTGGTGCACATTGGACTCCACGAGGCCTCCTCAATGGCCCTTAGACCTATTGTATTTACTATTTTGCCCTCTTGATAGGCTTATTGTTGTATTATGGAGCTATCTTGGTGGGCTTGTCACCAAGTCATGTTATTTTCGCACATTATTTTATTATTTGAGGCATTATTAGGCCTAATTATGCAAACCGAACTCTTTAGGGAGGATATATATTGAAGTGATGATCATCCCATTTGATCATCACATGGATTTGGACTTGTATCTCTTCTTGAAAATTTCGCTAGCCTTATTGATGGACAAATTTGGATATTGATGCATTTCGGTGTTTGGTGGAAGAGCTTATTGTTGATCTTGGAGCTTTGATTTTCTTGTCTATTGGTGATTGGAAGGTTTACTTTATACTTGTAATTGTAATTTCATGGTTTATATCGCATGATTATGTCACTTATGTAATGTATGAAATTTTTGTTCATGAAGCTGAGAAGCTTCCTTATGAAATGTAAATTTGTTATTATTGTCTTTGTGAGGGCTTTTTCATATGTTTCATGCAAAGTATGGTGAATAAATATGTTTCAGTTAAGCTCTTCTACTATCAACATTCAAGAAGTCCTGATGATGGATCCCTATTGGGATTTGAAACATTGACAAAAAATGGTTTTTACTGTGGGTTCTCCGCTAACTAAGTCAAATATCCTAGGGGTATATGAATGCTCATAATTACCTTGATAAGTCATCAATTGTAGCATCAAAGAAGTGTAAATTTTCCTAGTGACCTAGTTGTTGCCTCTAGGGCCTTGCAAAGTTGTTAGGGCGATATAAAGGGCTTTAAACATTGAATATCATCGACTCCATTTCTCCCAATATGCTAGCCATTGGTGTAGTCCTAGCTGATCACAAAACGAAACTCATTCTCACCTCCTTTCTTCTCTTTCTAAGCCCTAATCCTAGTAGGCCACCTAGGGCATCCAACAAATTCTATTGTAGCCATTGAAAGTTGATGAATCTTGCTCTAGAGTTGCGCTAGTGAGTCCTTAGGAGGTCCTCCAAATTTGTGGCTATTTCGATTGTGGAATCTCGGGATATCCCAAGCCCTAGCTCAGAAACCATTTCCCTACTTTGCCTTTGGTTAGTGTCTTCATTAAGGATCATAGCATTAAACGATAAAGTCAAATTTTATTTCTTTGATCCTTTTCTCCTCCCTCACTTGGTCAAGTCCATCCATTTGAAGTCTACCCTACATCCTTGACTTTGTTTGGGTCCACTAGGAATTCCTTGTGGTCCCACAACCTTGACACTCCAATTTCACAAGGATTGCTTAGAAACCCTATTCTTTGGCTTAGGACATTCATATCAAGGCATACGCCTCAAACCTAGCTCTAAGTTCCTTTATATCCCTTCTTGGAGAGCCATCCATCTTGCTTCCAAAGCAAGCAATAGCTATCATTAGAGACTCTCCTTTGAATAGGCTTGGAAATCACTACTACACGTCATTGATACATTTCTTCTAGTGATTTCCATAATATTGGGACTTCCCCCATCGGTGAAAGTTCATAAACAGTAGGGAGCTTTAGCTGAGGTGACAATGGGCTATTGCTCCATTCTTGCCACTTGACCTAGTAGTTACTCTATAAGAACCCCTCCTAGGACCCCCTTGCTAGTTTGAGCAGTCAAAAGGCCTTCGCCTTCTTCCTTGGACCTATTGAAGAATGTAACTAGGTTCAGTCTTCATATTTATATTTGAGTCAAAGGATGCAAAAGAAATTATTATTATTATTACAATGACTTATTAAAGCATGGGTTTCATGCTTGGGTCATCATTTTATAGATTAAAGTCCCCATTGTGGACTTCTAGGTTTTATACTAAACCATTAGAGTCGTTGTCCATTTAATGAGACCCTTCTTGGGCTTTTGAATCATGTAAAAAGAATTATTATTGAGTCAAAAATGTAATTTGTCACCTCCACACCAAGTCGGCCCTAGCCTGATGAAGTCGGCCTACAAGAAGACAATTTGACCCACAGAAGAGGCTATATATACAAGTGCAGTTCGATCTATTTGGAAATCAACTTAACAAGTTTGATACACATCAAGGAAGTGCAGAAAAAGTGTGAAGTTCAAGGATAAGATGGAAGAAGTGCAAGTCGAAGTTTCTCGGTTATCTCTCTCTCTCTCTCTCTCTCTCTCTCTCTCTCTCTCTCTCTCTCTCTCTCTCTTATGTGAAGTTACTTGGCTATTTGCTGGATCAAAGTTCTGTTGTTGGGAGGATCGAAATTCTGAATATGTTGGGTTGAAGATTCTGCCGCTGGAAGGTCAAAATTCTGGATTTGTTGGGTCGAAATCTTGTTGCTGCAAGGTCAAAGATCTAGATCGAAGTTGTTGGAAGGAATGGCTAACTTGGTGGTTGGAGGAGGTTTGTGTCTAGGTTGAAGAGTCTTGGATTATCTCATCTTAACTACTGAAGGAAAAAGTTTGACCGGGTTTTCCCCTAGATAGGGGTTTTGCCCTAGCATAGTGCCTACATCTTGTGTCTCTTGTTCTTGTGATCTTCATACACACATAGTTTGGTAATTGCCTAACGAAAGATAATATAATAAGGCAACATATAATTCACAAGTAATTATCAAGAAAGAGAAATCTAACCCTAATTCTACTAGCACTGATTTCTCAACAGGATCTTCCAACAACTTTGTTTTAAGACAAGTTCTAGGACAAATTAAGGAGAAGTCTTTCACCTTATATTAGGTGTCTTAATTAATATAATCAAGGCTCTTGCATCACACCTAGTTTAGTCTTGCATTTCATTTATCTAACATTATCCCTCTTAACATATCTTTACTTGTGAGCATTTAATTTACTTGTGCTTGTTCATTATAATTGTTGTATCTTTCTAAAGTACAAGTTATATTTGTCTTGCAAGATCTATATTGTTGTGTATCTCTCAATATTGTGTCATCTCTTGTACTAACACTCTTTCCTACAGCGTTGCCTATTTGGTAACTTGAAGTATTATTATCTCATTTGCGAGTGTTAGAAACTATAATTCATATCTGAGCATTGTTATAAGGCCCCTGTCTATCATCTTATCTATCTTGTTAAGTGTCATATTGATCTAATTGAATTTATCCTTAACATCCAAATTGATCAATAATAATCTTACTTGCTAATCAATTTTAAATCAAGTTATCTAGAGAGGTAATTTCCTTGCCCTTAGTCTCCTAGAACTTGTTGTTTTCAACAAGTTTTCCTTTACTAGCCATCTTTAGGGACTACCCCCCTTAGCTTGCCTAGGACAGAGCTTAAACAAAGTGAGGAGGGAATAGGTAACAAACCCTACTCTGAGTGTTACACCATAAAGATTATACCTTGTGGGGTTGGAAACTTTTCCAACATTTAGGCGTACATTTTAGGTTACAACATTGTTTGGCATTGTTACTAGGGGTAAGTTTTCTTTGACTTGGTTGTATGACTAACACTTTAGTTCTTGCATCTTGGATTTTTAGAATTAGATACATGTTCAAGTGGCAACTGCACTTGTTTTATTTTCTGAAAGAATTTCTACTAGAAGCCTTCTTCTTATAGACTTCTCGTTAATCTTGAACAGGAAGTTCTCTTTAATATCCATTTTTTTTTGTAGGGTCCAATTGAATAAGACATCATGGACGACTTGTTTGCTCCATGTAATTCTACGAACATTCAAGGTTACCCACATGCTTTTCTAGACCATGACATCGACAAGTTGCCTACTTTCTAAGCCAATAGGGCAATTAGTGCCAGGTCTCATGTTAAGTTGCCCTTACTCTGAGCGTTGTGCCACAAAGATTATACCTTGTCGGGTTGGAAACTTTTCCCACATTTAGGTGTACATTTTAGGCGACAACGCACCCCACAATCTAATTGAGCATATGCAACATTTTAGCATTATATATGTGCCCAAAGCAAGTATTTTATCATATACGAATATCAATGTGTTCAAGCATCTAACAAGGGGCATGGAACATTGTTCTAGCCATGTGTTTAGAGCCCATTATGTTAATTTCTAAGCACTAAGTTCAGATTTAAGCTTCCTACAGCTTTTTTATCCCCATAAATTACTTTAATTCCACAAATAAATTTTCTATTGTTAAATAAAATCTCAAAAACGTAAAACATAAATGCTCTACTACTTTTAACTCATAAAATTAGAAGCAGAGTTTCACTAAAAATCAGTAACAAAAAATACAATGAAATTGCCCTATACAAATTCTCCTTCATTAAATTTTGGCCTTGAAAATTAGGGGCTCCCTTAGCACAGAAATTGGCCGGCAAAAATAGAGAAATTACAGCACAAACAAACCTAGAAATATTCAAAAAAAATCCATTGGTAGCAATCTCCTTCTCCTGCACGTGCCAAAACACCCTACTTAGCGTCCCACATGTGGCTAATCATTGTCCATGCGCTTTGGTAAAATTTTGTAGCTTTTTTCCTATGTCTTCATCCTCTCCAACCTACAAATCTTCATCCTCTCCATCCTACAAATAGCTCTCACAAGTCAACTGGAATCTCTCCAAATGAATGTGTCTTCATCCTCTTGCCTAGGCTCCTTTTATAATTTCAAATTGAGCAAAATCCCTAACCCTCAATCGCCAAAGCGATACACGGCTAGGATTAAATCCTAACCCACTTAGTTCAATGGTTGAGATTAGATCTAAGTCACTTGAATAGTTAAATATTTATCCTTACAACTTTGCTAAATTAGCCAACATGTAGTGAGGTGGTAGAATTTTGCCCTAGTTTTATCCTACTTTCTTCTTCAAGAAGGAAAAGGGATAGGGTTTTCAATGAGTTTTCAAATATTGAACACAATTAAATAATTGTGGTATAAAGATAAGAATACAATATTAGTTCTTCACAATGCAATTTAATAACCCTTCGTCCAAAAATGAAATCCAAATTACAAGTAGAATAATGATATCACAATATTCTAATACGGCTCCACATATAATACCTAAACCAACAAATCCTTGGTAATTTACTCTACAGTAGAATAGTAAGAAAAAAACTAAAATCCATATGTTCTCACACTAGCACTTGTCAGTGTTGGATTCCTACAATAGTACAATTGTACGACTTTTATTTAATAGTTAACCCTTGAAGAAATCTATGCATGCACTTGCTTCCATTCAGTCGAAATCACAGAAGAACACTCTATTCTGCAGGTTTAAAAGTGATTTGGAAATCATGTTCTTGTCACAGATTAGCACTATATTTTCTCTGATCCAAGTACTTTAGTTACCTGAATTCAAATCCATCCGTGTAAGCTTTTGAGCCCTCTCGTCTGTCGAAAAAGATGAATCGTTATAATTTTGTTGATCTTCCCTGCGGATTAGGGTTTTGCTTCAGAACTTAGGTATTAAATTTTCTTTGTTATCTTGTAAGATCAATACTCCTACTTGGCTCCTCGTTGTGTTACGCTCCACCTATTGTAGGTTTTAATGCCCCTCGATGATTGTTCTCAAAATCGTGTTGCTACTTCCAGGGCTTAAGAGCAAGTTTGGAACATTCGCTACTTCTTTAAAGCCTTCGTTGACCTATCCAGAATTTTAGGAGACGAAGCAGAGGCTGAAAGGACCTCGTTGCCTTAACCAAAATTCTAATTCCAATCAGTCCAGGAAGGTCGAAATAAAAAACAAAATTCTTGTGCCCAAAACAGAGTATAGTCTCCAAATTTTCGTTGCCTCAGATAAATCCTCTTGCCCGAGACAAAGTGGAATAAGATGTCAACTAGGGTAGAATCTTTCACCACCGAAATTGACAAAGAAAAGAAGGCGTTTAAACCCTCAAAGCTAATGCTCAAAAATAGAAGAAATGATCCACACTTGATGCCTCCAAATGAACTCAAGCCTCCTCTATTTATAGATTTTCTAAGGGGTTTCATCTCTTTTTAATTGATTGAGTGACCCTTACTCAAAACCCCAGTTTTTTGTTTTTTCACCTAGTAGATCCAAATTTTGCCCAATAATGGGCATTATGGTTTTTATCCCCTTTATGGAGAACTATAGCCCACCGGGATGGACAGGTTAATAAGTCCTATTTGTCCTCAATTTGTAAAGCACATTACACATCAATAAGCAATTACTTAATTAATGTGGTTTTCCTAAGTTAGACTTCGGAAAGAAATGAAATTAGATCTCTCTCTCAAACAACCACCTAAAGAGGACTTCTCCTACATGAAAGACACTAGCCTATGCAGAAGACCTTCCAAAGCTACAAAACCAATACATTAAGAAAACATTGCTCATATGCTTGAACAAAATTCCAAATAAGTTAATAACTATATTGTTGCTCCCCATTGTTCTCACTACAAGGTTACAATTATACATTCATATCATTGTAAAGTGTGTGTTCTAGTTAATGGATCAATGCACAAGTTAAGGGACAATAGGTCTCAAGACTCAAAACCTTGAATGTGTAAATCCGGCATAATCAAAACTTGGTATGCAGTGTTGGTACCAATTAGGCCTAAATAAAGATCAATCAACCTTCAACAAAACACACACACACACATGTATGAGTTTGTGTCCAACGTAATACATTGTAGTTAACAGTCAATAGTCATAGATTTGGAGCAATTATATATATTTTTTATTTTTGGTAGCTTGGGAGGTACTCAGAGCCTGGAGGATCGAGGGTTTGGAGGAAGGAGCTCCACAAGGGGCCTTGTGGGCTTGAAACCCAAGCTTGGGGTTTTGCACCCATCGATGTTGGGGACAAAACAATGGAGATATTTTGACATGTAATGGATGAGGATGATAGTGCACGTCGAGACGAAACCGACGCATCGAAAATCATCTGATTCTGAGTTGTGGTTGCAGAGATATGAATTTTTGAAGTTAAGTATGGGAAAATTAAGTACGGTCGGCCTTGACATGAGGTGACCCTTTCATGGGCTATATGCTGCCCTAGAGACTTGTATAAAAAGAGGTGAGTTAGACCTCATTTCAGAGAAATCCAAGTGCATCCAAATAAAAGAGCTTTGAAATCAGACAAAGGAGGCAGCTAGGACACAAGTGTTGGAGCTCGAGTTTTGAGGGAGGATACTTATGTTGAAGGTGCAAATTTCTGAGCAGCAGAGCCACAGCTCTAAGGCAACTTGCATGGAGGCAAGGAGCATTATTTAGGGCAGTTTATCCCTTGAATGGAGTGTGAGTTTCTTGCAAGTCCTAGCACCAGTTAAAGGTAAGGTTTTTGGAGTATCTTTTGTGTGTGTTTGTGTGTGGAATCTCTACTACAAGTCGCTGCAGACTATTGTAGCAAACAACAGGTGACTGGAGAACAGTTGGGGGTCATGAGGCCTTGTAGAGGAAGCTCTCAAGAGACCGCATTCATCTCCAAGAACAACGCAGGTGTACAGAGATGGTGAGACTCCAAATAGTAGTTTTCTTGTTCCTTGACGTAGCCCTAGGTTGTCTAGCAAGTTGTACAAAGTTGGGTGGTTTTGTGAGGTTTCCAAGACGTACAATAATGCTGGAAGAAGACTAGAAAGGCAGTGAAGGAGAGTGAAAACGTTGGACAACGAAACAATGATTTTGGAGCTATGGTTTAGGGTTGTTGTGTGCCCTAACCAATCTTATGCGTGCACAAAAATCGAAGGCAAGTTGGCAGCAACAGGGAATTGCAGATGTCATCTTGATTTGATGATTGGATGCTAGAGGATGAGGGTCCTAGGAGAGGACATGTTGAGAAGTATGTTCGCCGTCAAAAGGAGGGGTTTCCTAGATGATTGGATGCCCTAAATAGGAGCAGATGCTACAACAGGATTGGTCTGTTGGAGGGAAATGTGAGAGTAGACCAAGTGTGGATGTGGATTGGGCATTTATGGTCTGCTAGAGGACAACGTGATAGTGCCCAAGTTGGAGCTCAGTGTGCACCATCTTCATGGACTTAGGTGGTTGCTAGAGTGGCAGTTGTTGAGCTCAAGGTTTGATCAGCCAGAGGAGTAGTTGAGCAGTCGTAGACTTGTGTGTGGATAAGAACTTCTACAACAGATGATGGTTAGTCCTCCTAGCTCATGTTCATTGTGGGAGATGGGCATCTTGCGGTGATAGGTGACAACCGTCCGTGCCCTATGTTGGTCTTCATTGGAGTAGGGCAAGAAGACCATAGTGGGTTAAAGTCCATGAGTAGCTAAGGAACAACAGTGGGCAGATTGAGATGTGTTCACAAACGGAGTTGTTAACAACTCAACAAGAGTCTCAACATGTTGTGCCCTTGATGGACTAAGGCACAACTAGTGAGCAGATTGGATAGTCGAGATTCAGTGGCCAAATGGACTTGGATCATTGGCAGAGGCAATGTTGCTGATCGGGAGACAAAGGATCGGGCAAGTACAAGGTACGACTGAGAGGAGCTAAGAGAGCATGCGACAACCAGATGGTCAGAGTATCTAGCTGAGGCTACGTAGATTGGTTGTCAATGAGTTGACACCGAGCCCCAGTTTGTATTCTTGTATCATTGGATGTATGAAGGCCATTATCCCTAGTACAGGAGCCCTAAACTGTTGTATTATTTAGTTGGATTAATATAACGAAGTTGGGTTATTGTACACATTTGTAAAAAGTTGTCTATATTTTGTGCACTAGTAGATTTACTGTTGTTTATATTCCGTTGTGCAAAGTAGTTTCGTTGTGATTCTTGGTTTGGGAACGTCAGAGATTTAAGACTATCCCAGACACCAAAGATCGTGACAAAAAACAACATATATATAAACAACATAATATATAATAATATGAGTTTTCATCCAAAAAGAATGTTGTAGTTGGCAAACAATAATCATAGGTTTGGGGATATATATATGTGTGTGTGTGTGTGTTTTCGCTCAACGAAGAACGATGTAGCTAATAGTCAATAATTATAGGTCTAGAGCAATTGACTATGGATAGTTTAGTAGTGTATGGGTGTAAGTTTGTTCACACAATGTCCGAATAGAGCATGCAATGCTAATATCAAGCCAATTGGCAATCAAATCAATGTTGAGGTAAAACGAATTGGTGTATACATGCAATGGTATTTGTTATAGCCTATCATTTACTTAAGCAAACACCAACCAGTCCATAAGCTCAAGATGTCGCAATTGAATTCCAATGATATGGTGAGTCAAACTAAATTAGTGATTTAACATTCGCAGTGAAAACCCAAATGGGAAAACCCACAAAGAGGTGTTGCAGATATAGCTAGATGCTTCAGTACTTTTCTGTGATCTTTGACATTTAACAGTCAACCTAGGTAAAGGCAAGGTGATAATCTTCAATGCATCAAAGAAGACTCTATCAAAACACCATTTCCTTTTCAAGGGCCTCACTTTAATCTTTGACATTTTTGATTCAGTCATCGGAGATTCCACAGTAAGAAGATTTTTCTGCCAAATGACTGAATCAAAAATATTGTACCACAGAGGTCTCAAATCCAGAATCTTTGACATGTTTGTCAGTCTCTCACAAACAAAGGTTATGGATCCTTTGTTGCTCTTGAGAGATAGGGTTTTCGTCATTGTTTTCAAGGCATTCCATCCAACATGACTCTTATGGATTCCCGTATTCAACCCACAGTTCTCTATGGTCCAAAGGTTTGAGGTCCTTATTTATTAGAGGTCAATTGGGCTTAAATTAAGAAAGTGCAAATTCTTCTCCTTCAACAAATTATGAGATTCTTACAAATGAATACACATCATCCTTGTAGAGTTTGGTACTCACCCATTTCAGCTCAAGACTATTTTTTGTCTATTTCACTCGTGCATTGCATTCAGAGTTTCATCAATCCAATGAAGGGTTGAGACCAATACCCATACTTGGCCTATTTCCCCTCAAAGTCCATTACCTTGTCTCACCGTCATGGTCCCACCAAGCGCTAGTTTGCAGGGTTCAAAGACCTAATAGAGTCTCTTGGTATTTCAATGGATCAACTTCCTCCATTCAGATACGCCATGGATGCACCAAGCCACCTCCTACCTAATAGATAGGAATTGTATAGTATCCTTTGAGATCACATATATAGACAATTTGTGCAGTTCACTTCAACAAACCCTCAAGGCAGGTTACAATCAAAAATGGTCGCCTATAGTTTCCTTTGAGATCATATATACAAACAATTTGTGTAGGTCACTTGGAAAAACCCTCAAGGCAAGTTATGTTCAAAAATAGTTGCCTATGTTGGACACATCATAAAGGTCAGGGAGGATTCATTATCCAACTTGGATACACTTGTTACCATTAGACGCACTCTCTTTGTATCCCCTTATGCCAGTTCCAAGTGGACTCACATAAACTTCAAGTTGAGACGAACCATTAGACTGTACAAGCAAAGAGGTATGCTAGTTGTGTCATCTTCATGAAGTAGACATAGAGGAGCATTTCATATCCTACCACCCCATTTCTTATGAGATTCATGGGAAAATCCATTGTTTGTTCAGGGGGATCCAGACCCTATCCAATATCTTTCGTACCCAAACTAGAGATGTCTAGCCCTTTGCATGCAAGAGGCTCTCAAACTTCATGTCCATATTCTCTAGCCACCTCCTAGCTTGAATCCCACTCAATTGATTACTTCCTTCTATCTGGTGCCCCCATCAACTAAGGGCACCAAGCGACAAACTAATCACAACATTCCATTTGACTCTAGACCGAAAGGACATGAGGGAGCATCCCTACTCCCTAAAGACTTCAAAGACATTTCCAAACTAAATCTCTTTCTAAAAGGAAAACAAGATCACCCAGAAACTAGTAGTGGGATATTTCTTCTAGACAACAACACAGTGAACAATCCAAATCCTCCTACAGCTCTTCCTTGGGACACTACTCTATCTCGAGTTTTCTTCCTTCAACCTTGAATGTTAGGAGAGATAGATCTAGTAGACCATGATCTAGCTCTTGAATCTTCTCGATTTGTATATCTCCCTCCCATTCTCACTACCAGCACTTGGATCCAAGGGTTTTCTATATTTTAACATAGACCTCATGCTTCGCTTTTTGTTCTTTATATAGGAAACATTTTGGTACCCTTGCTTTGTATCAATGTCATTGTACTTAGCAATCCCATTGAACATTACTATAATTATTTGTATCTTTATCTTTATCTTACTCAACGACAATGTTTTGCAGATTATCTAAGTTCTCATCAAATGATTGTCCTCATTCTGCATGGACAAAGTCCTCTTTGTCCTCCAATCTTTGAGCAAACTTCAATCCAAATCCTCATTCTTCTACTACGTCACCCTTTTTCTTCAGCTAGAAAGTGAGTGAATGCATCATTAGTGAGCACTTAGAGATCACTTCCATGGAGAAGCTCTAATTGTATCATGGCTTTGTGGGGAAGTAAAACTCTTGGGAAGGATCCAATCCCATTCAACTTCTTTCTTTATGTAGCTTGGATCTCTCGAAAACGTGTTTATAGCTCTAGAAATAAAGAGTGACATTGTTCATGGTTAGTTTATTAATTTGGATGTACTTGTTTGCTAGTTCTCTTCCTTTCATTGTTGCACAAATGAGGTTTAACCTCTAATTGTGTGATTTTTTTCTTTCTTGACTCAAAGTCCCTTGGGATTCGAGCATCGGTCCGTCAAAAAGAAATAAACAACATTTATTTAATGTTTTACAATGGTAATATTCACATGTTTGTAGGCTAATCTTGTAGGTTTGAAAGTGCAAATCCCTGGTTTACACAAAAAACAAGGTTTGAGGATAATTTGTGTAAATTTGTACATTTGAGATTGTTGTTTGCTTCTTTAATACGTAGAAATGTAATTTACAGCAAGTTTTTTTCTAAAATCTGAGCTTGTTTTGGGTGGTTAGCATTCATATTTTACCTTGGATATTCTAGAAGGTCCCTATTGTGGCTAGCATGCACTAGCCTGACACAAAGACGAACTGGAACATGGTAACAGTGATCTGATTCCTAGTCAGCTTGTTATCAAACAGTTTCAAGTAGTACAAGCCCTGTATTTCCTTGATATGGCTTCGGTCAAGTTCAAGCTATTCTCCAAGGTCATCTAGGAAGTCGTTATGCCCTCCACCCTTACACCTTCTAACACCTCTCCCATGCTCCCAAACCAAGCTCCTATGCAATGCACCACTGGTATGATGAGGAGTGTAAGCTCCTCCACTGGCAATTCCAATTCCCTCACTTTTATGACCCCCCTCTCAATCCCTGCCTTCAAAAAGCTTATGGATGTCTCTTTTGTGGTAAAAAGCAGCAATTCCTTTCGATTGAGAAAGATTAACATTGGCAAGTGCTCTTTCATTCTCCTAAAACATTTTCGTGTATCCTTTTTCCAAGACAAACTGCTCTCCCCCTTAACTTGGATTCTCAATTCAATTTTTCTCTTGCTACATCCCACACCCATACCAGGGAGCAGCCTCCAATCCACATCGTATCCCTTGCTCCTTGTCATATATTCTCTCAAGGAGACACCAGGAGAGTCCTCGAGATTATGAGCACTTAATAGGCTCCTAATGAGTAAGTATTTCAGGTAACTTCCTCAACACAGCATTAACTTTTTCAATTCCCACATTATTGATTTCCTTTTTTTGTTGTTTCTTTTGGATTTCCAGAGTCCTATTCCTATCATACCCTGATTTCAAATCAGTAGTTAGCTCAGGTCTAAGCAATCACAGGACCATTGTGATCAAACACACATTTGTCAAGCTTTATGCCACAGTGATTCACTTGTAGCTATCCGATGCTTGCCCAGAGACACCTTAGGACCGGAGCAAAACCAATTTATGCTTGGGAAATTATGAATATAATTATGTAAAACTAATAAATATAGATAATAAATAATAAACGTAATAATATGTAAATAAGCAATAATTAGTTAAACAAAGAGGCATGTCTCAAGAGACATGACCGTTCATAAAGGGACACCTGATTGGTTATAAGCAAGCCCTCAATAAAGTGAATAAGAATGAGAATACATTAGAAGTGAGGGCCGCTTAATATACCAAGCAGGGTCCCTTTATGAAGCGTCATGTCTCCTTAGAAATGCCTCTTTATTTAACTAATTATTACTTATTTACATATTATTATATTTATTATTTATTATCTATATTTATTACTTTTACATAACTATATTCATAACATTGTCTTTTTCTTCAAAAAGCTTTGTCCTCAAAGCTTTTTGATGAAAGGGCTTGATCTCTTTTTCTCCTACGAATATCCTCTCGTCTCGGGACAGTCATCTTTGTCAATACTAGTTGATATGATCCTCGAAGTGATATATAAAATTGTCGCACGGAGGAAGGATCTGACCATCCTAAATTAATCTTTTGTGAAATCTTTTGATTACTGGAAACTTGTGATGAACTGTTATCACTGGATTGAGTTGTGCGCACTTTAGGATTCTTCGGAACATAAGTTTGTTGTTTATGTTCTGAGTGATACAGATTCGTAGATTGATTGAAATATTTGTTCTTGTGATTCGAATGTAGATAAAGAGGTCTTTTGGTTTCCCTTATCATGTGCATGGCAAGATTCTGATTTATTTCAGGGTCTGATGTCGTCAAGTTGGTTACAAAATCTTCACTTGGAATTTCCTACGTCTCAACAACTGAGTTTGTTTTTTCTTTAACTGACGTGTCATCTTCTTGAGTTGTGATATTCACTAGCTCGTGTTCATTCCATTTTCTTCAACTTGAATTTCTTTATTTGAAGAATTCAACGCTTCCTTCTCAATAATTTATTGTACTTTATTTTCCAACAGCTTTTTGTCCTTCTTAAGCTTCTTAATTTGTGTTAATAATTTTTCACTATGGTCTTTAAGCCGAGAAACTTCTTCATTTCAATCAGAAGTGATTTTCTCAATTTCTTTTTGCATATTTTGTAATACTTTTTTACCTTCTTGAAAAATTACTTTTGAAATATCTTGTATGTCTTCGGGTGTTACTGAATTTGGCTTCAGTGTAACATCTTAGAGTGTTATTTTCTTCTTCCTATAGGAAAATGTTAAAAACATATTTTTCGTATTTAAAATCAAGGATCCAAGAGTTTCCATCCAGGGTGAACCCAAAATAATGTCACATTGATTGCTTCGTAGGGTTTGAACTGAGAATTGCGATATAAATGTATAATCCCCAATGTTTGACTGTAAATTGGTTATGTCATATTTTTTGTTGCCAAAACAGTCTAATTTTTCGACTATATTTTACTCTGGAATCACTAATTGGTTTGCGCTTTTAGCGTTATATAATTTTTATCTTCAGCAGGTGAGATAGCAATGGTGACATCTTTTTCCGCAATAGAACCTTTAATTTTAAATAGCACTGAAGCATAATTACGTGAAGTTTCCAGAAATCTTCCTTCCTTCAATTCCGAATTAGATGCCATTTTGCTTGTCAAGATGAACCTGGGGTTTTTTAAAATAACTCTTTCTAAAATATTACTCTTATATCTTTCACACCTTCTTCTAATGAATCACTCCTTTTATTTTTCTTTTAGTCTTTTTTGTGTTATATTTCAATTTTAACCTTTTGTCTCTCCTAATTAATAACTAGATTTCAAAAAAATACCTTTCTCCAACTTATATATCAAGGGGCCTACTTATATATCAAGCAGGTGTCCCTTTATGAATGGCCATGTCTCCTTAGACATGCCTCTTTGTTTAACTAATTATTACTTATTTACATAGTATTATGTTTATTATTTATTATCTATATTTATTACTTTTACATAATTATATTCATAACACAATTGATCTCATATTCATATTCCCATCGATCCTTGACAAAACATAGATCCTTTCTTTTGTTGATATTCAAAATAATCATTTTCCTCACTGTCACCAATATTATAATAAATAAACTTAAAAGCAAATTTTTGGTTGTGTAATAAGTGTTATGGGACCTGTGAGGAATCAATGAATGCTTGTCTCCATATCAGTGAACATTAAAATGCTTACAGTTTTTTCTCTGTTCATGTTCACAACACTACAAAGATAAACCAGCCTCAAGGATTAGCTCAATTGGCCGAGTCCCCATCATTAAAGTACTTTTGCTATTGAGAGGTCATGGATTCCACTCTCTTGACACTCTCGGGGTCAAGCTCCATGGTTGAGCCGGAAGGAAGTGATCCATTTGGGTGGATCTGCCTGGTACAAATATTCTGTGGATATAGCAGTCACTGATATCCAACGTCTCTGAACCACATAGAGAAAAACAATTCAAAACAAAAAAACTCTACAAAGATAAATAACCTCATATGTGTGTGTGTGTGTGTGTGTTCCCATCGATCCTTGACAAAACATAGGTCCTTTCTTTTGTTGATATTCAAAATAATCATTTTCCTCACTGTCACCAATATTATAAATAAACTTAAAAGCAAATTTTTGGTTGTGTAATAAGTGTTATGGAACCTGTGATGAATCAATGAACGCTTGTCTCCATATCAATGAACATTAAAATGCTTACAGTTTTTTCTCTGTTCATGTTCACAACTCTACAAAGATAAACCAGCCCCAAGGGTTAGCTCAATTGGTCGAGTCCCCGTCATTAAAGTACTTTTGCTATTGAGAGGTCATGGGTTCCACTCTCTCCACACTCTTGGGGTCAAGCTCTGTGGTTGAGCCGGAAGGAAGTGATCCCTTCAGGTGGATTTGCCTGGTACAAATATTCTGTAAACATAGCTGGTCACTGATATCCAGGGTCTCTGAACCACAGAAAAAAAAAAAACTCTACAAAGATAAATAACCTCATATATATATGTGTGTGTGTGTGTGTGTGTGTCCCAAATTTCTAAAATGTTGAATGCCACTTTTACAAAACTTTTACCCATTTTAGAAACCACTCCCTCTTTCTTGGTTCAGGCAACTCACTATTAACATAGATCTTGGAAACTTACATATGCTCTCACATCAAGCTACGGATATATACATTTCCTACAAAAAATGAAACAGTTAAATTAACTTAAAAGAACCAGTTGAATTCCGGACAAAATATAATTAGATGTGTACCTACATCCAATGAGGAAGGCATACCAGAAATTAACCATATATTATGAGAAACATCTCTGAAACCAACTAACAAGAGAACCTGGCCAGAGAACACTCAGCACAAATATACTCCCATTTCTTGTCATCATAACCTATTGATCCTAGGCAAAACGTGGGCCCTCTCTATTGTAGATTGACTCAATTGTCTACTTTATAAATACAAATTCTGGTTGTATATTTGATATATCATTTTTCTCTGTCACTTATTTCTAATAAATAAAGGCATGTTTTGGCTATGCAACGAGTATTGTGAATCTGTGATGAATCACTAAACGTCGTTTCCACATCTACGAACATTAATATGTTCACAATTTTTCAATTTTGATGTTCTTAACTCCACAAGATATTTAAAATTACACGCGCACACATAAATACTGATTACACTATTGTCCACCTTAGTTTGCCACAAAAGCTAAAAGAATAATAAAGCCAGAGCCTAAATGAGAGCATAAATATACATTCACACAGCAAAAGAACAGGAACAATGTGGCACCTGATCTTCTGGATGAATACGAGCTTGTTCCCGTGTTGGCGCATCAAAATCCAAATGGTGGACAAGCATTGAACTCCCAGACCTTTTTCTTAATAGCCGCTGTGTTTGATGCCAGACACCTGACTTGTGAAGATAAGAACCAGTATACCATCCTTTTACCTGAAAATGGTGTTGGCACAATGGAATTAATATCCATCAAGGATAATGCATGAAGAAGAATTGCATTTTCCAAGAAAAAGAGAAACATTCAAGGTGAAGCCAACCCTTTTCCCAGAAAATAGTAGATAAAAATGTAGTCAAAATTTCACTTGAGGCAACATACTGCAGAAAAAATAAATCCATTGCATCGCCACAAATCATAGAAAAAGCATGAACTCCATGCTTTGGGCCAGTTATTCATAAATTACTCAAAGCACTGAGAAGACCCACTATTCTGTCACAAAAACAGACATATAAGTCGTAGCACCACCTAAATTTTAGAAATTCATGATTGAAAAAAAAATATGTGGAACTGTTATCTAAAGCTTTTTGGGATAATTTGGACTGCACCCATTACTACACTCCCACTTAACCTTGCTTCATGTATGATAAAAGATAGTGAAAAGATGCATGCCCTCCTAGTCAGACATAATTGTACCGGGGTGCATAGTGCTATTGCCCCTTGAAAGCGAATGCATTATGTTATCAAAAATTAATATTCTAATTTCTAATACATTGTAACTATACTTATTGCACATTTGAGAATATATTTCATATTAACAAAATAGGGAATAATAGGGAAATATGTGCGAAGAGAAAATTTCAAAGAAATTAGGAAATATGAAACTACAAATCTACAAAAGCAACAGAGATTTTGAAGCATGCACACAGGAATTAAGTGTGATCTACATGTCAAGGAAATTAAAAGAACATCCTTGATCAGCACTCATTCTGGCAGACAGGATAAATGATCAAATATGACTTGATTCTTACTGATTGATCATATTAAGAACATTCCGCGTTGAAAATTGGCAGCTGAGGGAGCAATTTCCCCGTTAGGGAAGCCCACAAACCCTAGAGAGACCCCACTTGCACTTGGAAAAAATAATTTTTTCCACATGGAAAAATATTATTTTTATTACTGGACCAAGTCAACTTAAAAGTGCAAATTGGCCTAGAGGAGAAATTTGACCCCCAAGATCACATATAAATAGACCTAACTTGACATCACTTGGAGGCATCTCATCACACATCACATCTTCTTCTATTTGGTTCATACCATAGTTTTAAAACTCCGACTCGGCCGAGGATTGACTTCGACTCCGACTCCGAAACGGTAATGACTCGGCCGGCTCGATTTCAATGACTCGGTCGTTGTAAAAAATACATTAAATTAAAATATTTAGTTTTTTTATAAAAAAACATAATTTTGAAGATTTTAAACATAATTTTAAAGATTTTCATTCATGTTTCC
>APFE030546647.1:44463-89959 GCA_000404065.3 Pinus taeda
ATACTCCGCAGCTCACTGTCCAGAAATCTCCCTTGCTCTCTTGCTCTCCTTCTCTCAATCTGCTCATGAAATAATTGAATCGAATGTGATCTTTTCCTCCGTTTCCTCCCTTAATATAACTCCAATTGACTTTTGGGTGATCCAAGTGACTTTTGGGTTATCTCTAAATCCAATGGCTGAAATAGATTTAGATCAATGGCTGAGATTAAATGCACATTTAAATCTCACTTTCTATTTTTTAATTCACCTACTTTAATAAAGACCCACTTAGTCATTTATTTCCAAAGTCACTTTTCCTTTCTAATTTTACATTAACTTTATAAAAGTCACTTTAAAATTAGACTTAGTAACTTTATCACTTAAAGTCACTTTTAAATTAGACTTAGTAACTTTATCACTTAAAGTCACTTTTAAATTAGATTTTAACTTTATAAAAATTATAAAGTCACTTTAGGAGAAAAATTAAAATCTTTTGGACACTTTTCCCTAAGCCAAAGATCAAAGCCTAAGGGAACCACCTGTCCTCCGGTACCAAATTTCAACAATCTTCTTTAAATTTCTCAATGCTGGCCAACAAATTCTTCCTAATCTCCTCAATTTCTGGTGAGGTACATGGGGTAATTTCGCCTCTAATCCCTGCCAAGTGTTGCTTCAGCCTATTAATGCCCCCTGGACCTTCCTTAATTTTCCTATGGCAAAATTTGCATTGCATTTGACTATCAACCATTTCAACATATGCCCAAGCAGGATCTCTTGCTTTAGTTGCCATTTTTTGAATAGGAAATGAAAGCAAACAATTTGAAAATGAAAAACAACAAAAAAAAAACACCTTGATTCAATGTTCATTTATTTGACAAAAAACACTCTCTAAGCTTTCTAGATATGCACCTAAAATTTACTAAGCAAAAACAAATTTATGGAGGTGAAAAAAAATACCTCCAGGCACAAACTGCCTCCTCAAGCTTGCTCCGAGAATCAGCTCCTCAATGCTGCTCCAAATGGCTGCCCAGGAAGCTCCTCACTCCAGCTACAATGCTCCTCCAAGACTCCTCACTGCTGCTCCAAAACAAGCTCAAGAACTGCTCACTAACTCTCAAAGAAGACTCTCACTGAAATGCATAAGATTGTTGTGAGAGAATGAGAGCACTTGGGTGTGTTAAATAGGGTTTGGGAGGGGGATATGGACCCCAAAATACAATTTGCAAATTCATATAACAGTTTGGACTCCAAACTAACCACCAAAAAAGATTTAAAATCCATTTAAAAGTTGATTAAACGCTGAGTTAACGTCCTGCTGGCCGTTTCTTGTGACTCGGCCGAGTCATAACGGAAACGGTCCGTTTCGGTCGAGTCAGCCATGACTTGGCCGAGTCATTGAATGACTCGGCCGAGTCATGGCTGACTCGGCCGTCCGAACTGTTTCAGCCACCGTTTCGGATGGGAGGCTAATGACCCGGATCAACCCGGCCGAGTCAATGTTGACTCGGCCGTTTTTTAAAACAGTGGTTCATACACCTCTGAAATTGCAGGGTCGAGTTCACGCATGCAAAAGGAGAGGGAGAGAATTTTGTCAACCAGCTGACTTTCTGTTTTGGGCATCTTTGACCAGAGTTGACATGGTTGACCAATTTTTGGATCTGTTTTGGAAGGCCATATTCTGGAAGACTTTGACCAATTTTACCTGGGCCCTTTGACCATCTTTGACCGCAAATTTGAAGCTAGGCTTTCTGTAGGTTGACTGTTGACTTTGACCGATTTTTGAGGCAGATTTGAAGACTGTTTTGACTGTGTTTGACAGATCAAAATAGACCGAATTTATTGTTGCCTTGATCGAAATTTTCTGAAAACTTTGGACCATTGACTTTGACTAGTTAGGATTGCTTTGACTATTGTTGACTGAACTTTGACAGGGCTGAAATTTGCAGAACTGGTACTTTGACCAGATTTGACTTTTATACTCATCTTTGATTGAATATTGATTTGCTAACTTGGTTGGTCAAGGCTTTGACCTTTCACTAGTAGCTGGATGTTCTTGGACTATGTATCTTTGCTGAACATTTGATGAACATCTAATAGAAGAAGAATTTGGTTGGGTTTTCCCCCTTGTGGGGTTTTTCCCATTCTTTGACCTAAAACTTTGTGTCTCGTTGAACTTGGTTGTCTTCTATTGTGCATAGTGTTTATTGTTCTATCTACAATTGTTTACTGTTATTGGGTGGATGAAAATAAATTAGAGAAATGTGATTGCTACAGAAAGAAGAAATTGTTAAAGTATTTGTTACAGAGTAGAAAATTGAAAAATTAACATGGTATCAGAGTTGAGTTGAAGACAAGCCCAAGGAAACAAGAGCAATCACCCTTGAAGACATCTTATCTGCTGCTAAAGGTCATTTGACTACGTCAATATGTCTACCTAATACTTCAAGATCGAGAAGTTGAATGACTAATCCAAATTTGCTCCATGGAGGGCTAGGTTGGATCTGACTTTGGAAGAGAATGACGTCATGGAATCTGTTGAAGGAAACGTACCTGAGCCTCCGGAGAATGCAACTGTTGCTGCTAAGACCAAGTACAAGAAAGATAAGATCAAAGCTAAGAAAATCATTATTGATTCTTTGAGAGATCCTTTGATCACTGATGTTTCAAAATCGAAGAAGTCCAAGGAAATGTATCATAAGCTGATTGGGATGTATGAAGTCAACAACTTGAACCAAATTCATGCTTTGAAGAATCAATTCAAGGACATCAAGATGAACAAGGTTGAGACCATTCAAGCATACTTCAAGAGGATATCTCAACTCAAGGATCAACTTTTGACTGCTGGAGAGATTGTATATGATATAGAGTTGGTGTTGATCGCCCTTGGAGGTCTTCTTATGATTTGGGACATTTATCACAATTATTAGCAACAAGGACAAGTTTTCCACATTTTATGAGCTCTTAGGTAAGTGCACTCAAGAAGAGACCAAGATGCTCTCTAGAGGAAGAATTCAAACGCATGAAGAGGGAGAACCTATTGCATTTGTTGCTCAAGCCAACAAGAACAAAGAGAAAGGAAGGCCCTGGAATTGGAATACAAGGAAGCAAGGTCAAGGATCCAATAACAACAATCAAGGATTCAAGAACAACAATAGAGGATTCAAGGACATGTCCAACATTCAATGCTAAATTTGTCACAAGCATGGTCACTATGCTCGAGATTGTCCGTAAGAAAGATGTGCTCCCGGGAACAACTACAATCTAACAAGGAAGAGAGGAGAACACCCTACCCGAAAAGAAACTCGTCCTCCCAAGAGATCAAAGAACCCAGTGTTTGATAATAATGCAATTGAAACCCAATCTGAATACTTTCTTATTTCCGAACTTTCTAGTTCCTCTCCTCCAGATTCTTTTGAAAGTTGGTTGATAGATAGTGAGGCTTCTAGACATTTCACTAGTTATAGAGAAATTCTTTCAAACTTGGTTGAGAGGGAGTTTGATTTGAAGATAATACTTGGAGACAATTCTACCTATCCTGTGAAGGGGATTGGATCTGTTTCTTTTCATTTGAACTATGGTCAAATCATACATCTACATGATGTCTTATATGTGTCAGGTGTGAAGAGGAACCTTGTCTCAATTTCTTCCATGGAAGACATGGGTTTCAAAGTTGCATTCAATAATGGAAACGTCCTTGCTTGGCCAAGGAGAACTAGCATGAGAGATGCCTTCACACTTGGGACTAGAAATGAAGGCCTATATAAAGTTTGTGGGGGGCCTATCAAAGCCTTGGTTTGTGATATTTCTCATCAATGTGAGTTGTGGCACCGAAGATTCGCTCACCTTCATTATGAAGCCTTGCCTAAGGTGAGAAACATTGTTTTTGGAATGCCTTAGATTCGAGTAGATTATAATGGAGTTTGTCAAGGATGTGCAAGTGGAAAACATGTGAAGAGACTATTCCCTTCAAGTAGAAGCGAGACCAATGGAAAACTTCAACTTATACATTATGATCTATGTGGACCCATGTCGATGACCTCACTTGGTGAGTACTTGTACTATATAATCTTTGTGCATGACTTCTCCCACAAGACATGGATTTTCTTCTTGAAGAACAAAGACCAAGCATTTGACATGTTCAAGGACTTCAAAGCACTGGTGTAAAATCAAACCGGGGAGAAGATCAAAATTTTCAAGTTTGACAATGGAGGAGAATTTACTTCAAACAAATTTATTGACTTTTGCAAGAAAGCCAGAATCAAGAAGTAGACCAGCGTACCATATAACCCTGAACAAGATGTTGTAGTTGAAAGGAAGAATAGGACTATCATGGAAGCAGCCAAAGCCATGTTGCATGATCAAAAGCTGCCAAAGTTTCTATGGGGAGAAGTTGCTAACACTGTTGTCCATGTTCAAAATAGAACTCCTCACCAAGTCTTGGGTGACAAGACTCTCGAAGAAGCCTTCATAGGTATAAAGCCCAAAGTTGGACACTTGAGGATCTTTGGTTGCCCCATCTACTTTCATGTGTCAAAGGAAAAGAATGCCAAGCTGGAAGCTTCAGGAAACAAAGGTACTTTTGTTGGTTATTGTGAAAATTTTAAAGCGTATAGAATCTATGTACCTGGTCAAAGAAATATAGAGTTAAGTAGGGATCTGACATTTGATGCAGATGTTGCTCCTGGGAAAACAAGGGACACTCCTCCCCCTACCAATGTTGAGAGAAAGGTCAAGGACATGGATGTACAAGAAGAATCTCTTATGCCTGAGAATGAGCATGGTCTTGTTGATGATCCCATAGAACCCATGGACCCCTTGGATCCCCCTTCGTGTGATCCTCCAGCTAGGAAGAGACCATTATGGCTTCATGACACTTTACAAGATGTTGAGAGACATGTTGCTGCAAGAGGAACCTTCAGCAAAAGCAAGAAGCCATGTCGGTATTAGGAATATGTTGTAGTGATGAGCAACATGATACAGGTTAAACTATGCACTTTTGAAGAACCTGTGAAAGAACAAGTATGGAAGGATGTTATGGCCGAAGAATATGAGCCCATCATGAAGAATGATGTGTGGGAAGTGGTTCCAAGACCCAAAGGCAAGTTTGTTGTGACTTCTAAATGGATATACAAAATTAAGCATGGTGTGGATGGAAGTATCAAGGAGTATAAAGTAATCTTTGTGGCTAGAGGGTTCTCCTAGAAAGAGGGAGAGGACTACGATGAGATTTTTGCACATGCTGCCCAATATACTACCATTTGATCTATTGTTTCTCTTGTTGCTAGGCAAGGATGGATGTGAAGACTGCACGTCTACATGGCATACTCAAGGAAGGGGTATACTTGGAGCAACCATAGGGCTTTGAGGAACACAACAGGAAGACTTATGTGTGCAGGTTGAAGAAAGATATTTATAGATTAAAGCAATGTTGATTTGGGGTAGAATATGATGTGCTCTAGCCACAAAATTTGGTCGAGAGGTTGGGGCACATGAGATCTCCAATACCCAAAAGGGGTTTGGGCAGATTCTAAACAGCTCAAGAGATATTAAAATAATTAATATTTTTAATGGAGTCCCTAAGTCTAAACTTAGGGAAATTTAAATATTAATGTGGTTTAATATAAAATTGTGTTAGAATGGTCAAGCCAGATCTAATCTTAGTCGTTGATTAGGGACTTAAACTCGGCCGTTGATATGTCAACGAGAAAAGTATAAGAGGGGGCTTGAGGGTCACCTGGAGAATATACCAAATGATCAGTCATTCTATTCTCTAGAGCGGGGTCTGCTAAGGGAGATAGAATCAGTGATCGGGAGAGCAGCTGAGGGGCATTGAGTATAGAAGAACAGAGAAGGCAGAGATTGTGTCAGGAGAGCAACATAGCAGCCAAGGAGGGTGACGCAGGGCCAGCCTGGGACTTAATCTCGGTTGTTGATATGTCAACGAGAAAAGTATAAGAGGGGGCTTGAGGGTCACTTGGAGAATATACCAGATGATCAGTCATTCTATTCTGTAGAGCGGGGTTTGCTAAGAAAGATAGAATCAGTGATCGGGAGAGCGGCTGAGGAGCATTGAGTACAGAAGCACAGAGAAGGCAGATATTGTGTCGGGAGAGCAACGCAGCAACCAAAGAGGGTGACGCAGAGCCAGCAAGGGTTCACGCGGGGCCACGCAGAGGCAGCCAAGTGCTGCACAGAGCACCAGAGGGGCCAGCACAGCTGACACAGAGGCTCCCAGAGCTGACGCAGGGCCTCCTAGGGCTAACGCAGACCAAGAAAGACTGACGCAGGGCCAACATGAGACAGAGAGGGGCTGACGCAAACCATATTGGGCAGATGCTAGGGTTGCAGGAGCAGTTTTGTGCTAAGGAGCTGCCGGAAGGGTTTTCCAGGGTTTCAGCCAGGAGATTTCTCTCAAACTGTGAGGTATAGATGCTAAGGAAATTCTCTGTTGGTTAGGCCAGTTACAGCACCCAGATTATACTCTGATATTGCTTAATAAGAAAAACCTCAGATAGCTACATTGTTTTTCCCACATTGGGTTTTTCCAGGGACATTGGCCCAAAAATAATGGTGTCATGTGGTGTGTTTGTTCTTGTTTCTTTTAGTTGTTGATCTATAATATGTTGAGCATGCACTGGTGTTTATTTTCAGTATTTACTTTGTAAATAACTTGTTAAAGAAAAATTAACAAGTAGGTCGGAATAAATCAGGAAAAGTGCATGAAGGGTTTCTAAATTAAGTAAACTTAGAAACTTCAACATGGTATCAGAGCATGATTGCAGATCACAAGAGGACTAAAAGACATCAACCGAGCGGAGCAATAGCAGCAGAAAACAGTTGTCCCGAGGTGACAAAAGTTGTTTCTAGCAACACAAAAGCCGAGGAGTGTGACACAGAGCCAGCCAAAGCCACGCAAAAGAAGCCGGGAACTGCGCAAAGCATTAGAGAGGCCAATGTTGCTGACGCAAAGGGCTAGAGGGCTGACGCAGGACATCCCAAGGCTGACACAGACCCATCCGGGATGACGTAGAGCCAGTGTGAGGCAAAGAGGGGCTGACGCAGTTCACAAAGAGGCAGTTGTTGGGGTCTAGAAGGCTGCAGGAATATTGCAGAGTGGAGTCGGTGAGATATTGTAGTCAGAACAGTACCTGACAAAGCAGGGCTAGAGGAGTTATTCCCGAGGGTTTCTAGCCGAGGAACCTGGATCAGCAGTGCAGTTGCACAAGACGATCAGAGTAGGGGGCTTCTCGACAAGCGGCAGAAGGATTTCCAAGAGGGAAATCAAGACTCAGAGGGAGTCCAGAAGAGAACTTCCAGACAGGAAGTAAAGACTCAAAAGAGTCGAACAGAGAACTTCCAAGAGGGAAGTAGAAGAGCGTCATGGCACTCACGGGGTAAGAGACCAGGATACACTAGACGAAGCATCGAACTTCGCAGTCTGGAAGGCCAGAATCTTATCAGAGCTTGACAGGAAATGTGTCAAGAACTTTGCCTTGAAGACAATAGCTACCCCAATCGACCCAAATGATAATGACAAGTACGAAGAGGCGATGGCGAGGGCCAAGTGCATTATCCTTGACAAGGTCAAGGATCATGTGGTACCACATATAGCCGAGAAGGAAACGGCAGTTGAGATGTGGGAGGCTCTCAAGAACTTGTACCAGCATACTTCTGGGCAGAGAAGAATGCTGCTCGAGAACCAGATGAGGTCGTAGCAGATGAAGAAGGGTCAAACGATTGACTCCTTCCTCAGAGGACTAAATGAGATCCAAGATCAGTTGACTGCTATAGGAGCGACACCGGATCAGGAGCTTATGGTGAGGACAGCCCTGAATGCTGTCTCAGAAGAGTGGGAAGTGTTTGTCCAGAGCATCCTAGGTAGAGGGACTCTCCTACCTTGGGACGAGATGTGGGCAACTCTTCGCCACGAAGAGATCAGATGGCAATCAAAGACAAGTAGTCGCAGCAAAGGGATCAAGGTCAAGTAGGAGGAGGAGGATGTGGCCCTAGCATCTGAGGGAAAGCAGGAGAAGCAGAAGAAGAAAGATCTCTCCAAGATCAAGTGCTTCCATTGTCGGGAGATGGGTCATTATGCGACCTAATGCCCAAGGAACAAGAGTAAGGGAGAGCCTTCTGAGACTAAGACAGTGCCAGCACGGCCAAAGAAGGAAGTTTTGACAGACGATGATTGTGCCATGAGTTCACACGCACCACTTGAGCGGAAGTGGGAAGACATCAAGCTATAGTTAGATGGACTACAGGCGATGAGTGACAAGATCCTCGAGGTACCCAGCCTGTTGGATTAGACCTTGCTACGGGAGCCCCAACGAGGAGTAGGAGGACTGGCTGATGTGGGTAGAGACGGATGCAAATAGAGCGGCACAGAAAGCTACAGTGCAGGAGTCCCAAGACAGCGCAGAGCTAGTAGGCTGCAGCAGTGCGAGAAGCATAGGAGTGTTGCACCAGTGAAGGAAGGCATAGAGAGGTGTGCAACGGTGCGAGATGCAGGAAGTTGTTGCAGCAGCACAGAGGTCAAAGAGAGGGAGCACTTGTCAGCGGCAGAGGGAGCTTTAGCATCAATGGGTGTCTCTAGCCCAACAGGGAGATCAGTTGGGAGATTAGTTACTTACTTCTCACTAACTAAGTTGCAGTGCAGCAATGGGCAGCACGATGCAGCATGATGAGAGGAGGTACAGTGTGGATGCAGTGCTGGGAGAAAGGACCAGCAGTAGCACGGATGCAGAGAGAGTTGTCGTACAGATGCAGCAGTGGCAGTGGTAGAACCACAGGCAGCAGTACAGGATACAGCAGTGCAGAGGATGTTGGGCAGGAAGGCCTAGCATCAACAAAGGTACCGATGCCGGATGATCAGAGTAATACTCAGTGAGGAGTATTGCTAGAGCACAGTCCTCGCTAAGAGGGAGTATTGATTTGGGGTAGCATCGGATGTGCTCTAGCCACAAAATTTGGTGGAGAGGTTGGGGCACATGAGATCTCCAATACCCAGAAAGGGTTTGGGCAGATTCTAAACAGTTCAAGAGATATTAAAATAATTAATATTTTTAATGGAGTCCCTAAGTCTGAACTTAGGGAAATTAAAATATTAATGTGGATTAATATAAAACTATGTTAAAATGGTCCAAAAGACATGGATCAAGCCAGATCTAATCTTAGCCGTCAATTAGGGACTTAATCTCAGCCATTGATATGTCAACAAGAAAAGTATAAGAGGGGGCTTGAGGGTCACTTGGAGAATACACCAGATGATCAGTGATTCTATTCTCTAGAGCGGGGTTTGCTAAGAGAGATAGAATCAGTGATCGGGAGAGCAGCTGAGGGGCATTGAGTACAGAAGAACAGAGAAGGCAGAGATTGTGCGGGGAGAGCAGCGCAGCAGCCAAGGAGGGTGACGCAGAGCCAACAAGGGCTCACGCAGGGCCACACAGAAGCAACCAAGTGCTGCGCAGAGCACCAGAGGGGCTAGCGCAGCTGACGCATAGGCTCCCAGAGCTGACGCAGACCAAGAAAGACTAACGCAGGGCCAGCATGAGACGGAGAGGGGCTGACGGAGTCCATATTGGGAGACATTGGGGTTGCAAGAGCAATTTTGGCCTGAGGAGCTGTCGAAAGGGTTTTCCAGGGTTTCAGCCAGGAGATTTCTCTCAAACTATGAGGTATAGCTGCTACGGAAATTCTCTGTTGGGTAGGCCAGTTACGGCACCCAGATTGTACTCTGATATTGCTTAATAAGAAAACCCTCAGATAGTTGCACCGGTTTTCCCACACTGGGTTTTTTCGGGGACATTGGTCAAAAATAATGGCATCATGTGGTGTGCTTGCTCTTGTTTCTTTTAGTTGTTGATCTGTAATATGTTGAGCATGCACTGGTGTTTATTTTCAGTATTTACTTCGTAAATAACTTGCTAAAGAAAAATTAACAAGTAGGTAGGAATAAATCAAGAAAAGTGCATGAAGGGTTTCTAAAGTAAGTAAACTTAGAAACTTCAACAAGCAAGCCCCTAGGGCATACCCACATTGAAAGTTATCTGATGAAACTTGGATTTACGAGAAGTAATGTTGATCCAAATCTCTACTTCAAAGTTATCCAAGGTATGCCTTTGATTCTAGTAATTATATGTTGATGACTTGTTCTTAACAAGTGGAGAACCTCTTATTCACCAATGTAAGACAGAGTTGGCCTCTGAGTTGAAGATGAAAGACCTTGGTTTGATGCACTACTTCCTAAACTTAGAGGTATGGCAGAGACCTAGTGAGATTTTCCTTTCTCAAGGGAAATATGTTTTCAAGCTATTGGGGAGACATGGAATGGTGAAATGCAAGTTCGTGGCCACACCGATGGAGATGAATTTTAAAAAGCTATGTGGTGAAGCTACGGGACCTAATCTGGCAAATCCTTCTGAGTACCAGCGGTTGTTCGGGGCACTGATGTTCTTAATGAACACTAGATTGGACATATGTTTTGGTGTTAACACTCTGAGTCAATTTATGGTAGAGCTACTACATGTGCATTGGGTTGTTGCTAAACATGTGCTAAGATACCTACATAGGGCTCTCAATGATGGATTGAGATATATTGCCAAATATGTGAGACTACATGGATACATTAATGTTGATTAGGCCGGAAATGTCTTGGATGAGCAAAAAGCAAAAGTTTGTTGCCCTTAGCATGGTTGAGATTGAGTACATTGTTGTTAACATGGCTAGCTGTGAGGCAGTATGGTTGAAGATGCTCTTTGGAGAACTGTTTGAGCACGTACTGGATACAACTGCGATATATTGCAACAACAAGAGTGGCATCCGACTCTCAGAGAATCTCGTGTTCCACGATAAGTCCATGCACACTGAGATTAGGTATCACTATATCCGGGATATGGTGCAGAGAGGAATTGTAGGTCTCCATCACATTTCGAGTGATGAATAGATAATTGATATTCTTACCAAGCCTTTGTCGAAAGAGAAATTCTTGGTCTTCAGAGAGCAGCTCGGACTGGTGGAGGTGACCCTTCCAAGAAGAGGTCACAGTTGATCACAAACACTGAGCTCTGGGAGCTCCTGGGGCCATGGGGTACTCCTTTGGAGCTAAAGGGTTGGAGGATCCTCGTCATTTTGATAAGTTGATCTTCGCTAGTCAAGTCCAAGACTTGACAGAGTACATACCCCAGCATGCATCCTACCCACAAGGCAGGCATGTTAGGATTACCACTCATCTTACCAATGAGTGAAGAGACTTATGTTTGGAGGATCTTTACCCATGGCAGATGTGTCTGGTAAATTGATCTCCCTAAGTCTAGGATGCATGGTGTTCAATAACTTGATCACTAAGGATCAAGTCGGGTGACAGGGTATGGATGATCTTTCTCATTTGTGGCAAATCGATCTCCCCTATTGTAGAAGACATAGGGTTTGGAGGATCTTTACACCAGTGGTAATTTGATCTCCCCTATTATCTGAATGTGGATTTTTCGATCAACCAGTTAGGCATAGGGTATAGAGGATCTTTACCCTAGTGGTAAATTGATCTGCCCTATTATCTGAATGGACTTTTCGATCAACCAGTCAGACATAGGGTTTGGAGGATCTTTACCCCAGTTGGTAAATTGAACCCCTATTGTCATTGGATATAGGGTGTGTGTTACTTTATGTAGCATCGGAGGTGTTCTAGTCTCGAAACTTTGTGGAGAGGCTAAAACATAGGAGTTCTCCATAACCCAAATATCGTTTCCGGAAATTCCAACTAGAAGTGTCTCAATTAGATTATTAGCTTGGAGATTCCTTTCATCCAAGCTCCTTCTTAACTTAGGGAGCTCAACTTCTTTTCTATGACATCGGAGAATCTTTCATGGCTTCCATCCTTCTTATCATAGTTATCATGACCATCACCATTCATACAACTTTCTTCATCATGCTTATCATATCAACTTTACTTACGAACATCTTCACCATCTTGAAGATTATGTACCTGCACAACTTAGATAGCAAGTACACCCAAATCTATAGAAGCATGAAGTTAATTATATTATAATCATATAATAAAGGAAGCATTAGACATCAAATACCCAAACTTAGTTAGGTTCAAGAAACAAGAAACACATACATTTATACTTCAACTACATGTTAGGGTTTTGTCATAAACTCTAGATTTCATCATCAAGACTTTGAGTACCTCAATCGAGATAACAACCTTTATTATATCTAGGGCTTCAATATTTCTTCCAGAGGCATGGCATACCTTACTACAATATATTGCAAACCCTAGAAGCATTTCAAAAAAATGCATTTAACTTTAGCACTCATATGTTAGACTTTCACTAGGATTTAGTGCAAGATCCTAGATTTCATGCATGAGCCATCAAAAACCAATCACAGCTCAATTTCAGATTTCAACAATCTTTCATAAATCTCAGATTATCACAGTTGTCATCACATATTAGAGAATTGAACTTCTACTAAGGTTTAGTTACAAAACCCTAGAATTCACAAACATTATCATCCTAGAGAATAAAACTTTGACTAGAGCTTAGTTCCAAACCCTAGGACTTATGACCATCAACAATTAGGTCAACACATATATCTAGGATTCCATCATCATGCACAAGCATATCATAACATGTGTTAGTCAAACCCAATGACACAAATATCAATATATTAAAGTTAGACATATAACAAACTTGATCAGACTAGGGTTTTGATCAGACAAACAACCATATACCTAGGATTTCATTCCTAAGAAATTATAAGGGTCTTGCTTATACACCCTACTAAATCCTAATGATCTAGGGTTTTAATACATAACACAGTGAACCCTAATTTATCAATACTTCAAAGGTTTGGGATTTCAGACATCACCATTCAACCCTAACAAGTTAGGGTTTTCATAACCATACCAAAAACCCAAACAAGACATCATCAAAAACTTCAAACATCAAGAATAACATTTTATTAGACTTTGCCAATAACCCTAGGCTAGGGTTTCATACATTATCATCGAGATACCCTCAAGTTAGGGTTTTTACACAGAACCTTTTTAGGGTTCCACAACAATAATCAAAGATTTGAGGAAGGTAGATTTATCTAATGATGAATCACCCACTTAAGGATATTTATGATTCAAGAGAGCTAGACACAATAATGTTAGTAATGTAGAATAGTTTATCAAGAATGAATATACCTTTATCATGAAGAGAAACAACATTTATAGTTTAAACATACCTTTTGTTTCTTAACAAACCTTGTAATTCCAATGCTTTGTCTTGAGAGGCCCTCTTCCATAATCCTTGAGTATTCAGCAAGCTTTTCCTAAACAAGGAAAATATGAATAGAAATTTGATTAGTATTTAATACAAACAAACTTTCATAAGTAGAGGAAACCAACAATGAAAAGGTAATACAAGGAGTAAGATACTTATCTTTGGAAGTGGGTGAGGTCTCCCTCCAAACTCGAGGGATACCTATAACCTTATAAAAATAATTCAAAACTATTTTTCCAAAATATGTTAAACCTACAAATCAAAACGTAAGGAAAGCAATTCAAAACTTAGAGTAGAAGGATATGCAAGGGATAGATTCCCTATGAGTTCCTAGCAAATAGGTCTTTGACTTTGCATCCTTCCATTTTGTTCTTCTTTGGGAAAATTTCTTTGGCAAAATTTGCTTGATCCCTATCCCTCTTTTATTCCTAGGATTATCAGGGCAATCACTTCTATAGTGACCCATCTTGTGATAATTGTAGCATTCTATCTTGAATAGGTCTATCTTCCTTCTTGGCCCTTTAAACTTCTTGATTTCTATGTAGATTTCTTCACTTTTCCTTTTACTAGATCCAAGACTTTATTCTTTTTGAGGATGAGATCTATATTGTTCTTCCAAGCAATGTAATTGGATGCTCCTTCTAATTTGTTCTCTCCCTTTTATTGTGTTACACATTGTCCTTAGATATAGTAAGCTTTTTTCCTCACAAGGTCTCCTTGTATGATCCTTTGATCAACTTCTTGAGGTTCCTTAATTTCCTTTCAAAAGATCCTTAAACTACCTTTTTCCTCCTCCTTCACCTTATAGCTCCATTCTCCAGCTTCAATGATTTTGAACCCAGGCCTCTAACAACATAGTTTTTGTTGCCTCCCAATTCCACTACATGAGAAGATGGTTCCTTTGATAGAGTGTGAAGATGGTTCCTTTGCATTTATATTTCTTTTCGCACCTAAGAGTTTTCTTTGGTACTCATGCATCATTATGGTGACTTGTCATATACTTTCTAGTCCCACTGACCTATTTTGCCCACTTTTGGTAATTAGTAAAATGCATTTCCCTCTGCCAACAGGGGCTTAGCTCGAGTGGTAGGGATGGTGGTTTGCCATACCATCCACCCGAGTTTAACTCCCCGGAGACATGGCCCGTCATAGTAAGGCTGCAAGGATAGACATCCCATTGGAGTCTAGGATCCCAGGTCCAGTTCTGGTGGTCTTCGGACGTCTAGGTCCTAGGCTGAACTATGAGTTTCTGATATATGAGGCTTGTGGGTTGTTGCATATATCCAGGGAGGTTGCTAGTTCCTGTTAAGTTTAGGTCTGTTCTATGCTTAGAGCAATTTATTTCAATTTTCAAGATTAGCTCAATATCTTTTCCAGATTAGCAATCACATCAGCATTAAAGTAAACTGCAGATGTGGCGCTAGCCAGGGACAAACCCCAATGTGGGGAAACCCTTGATCAATTCTTCTTATATGTTCTTCAATATTTCAGCAGAGAGAAAGAGATCATACATTTACAACAGAAGACAACACTTCGACTTTCTAGATTCATCTCTACATGAGATCAGTTGAAAACATGCTGCTTCAATTGATCCTTCAAGGTGACTCCTTCACCTATCGTTGTGCTGCATCTCGTCCACATGCAGCACCTCACCGTGTTGCACCATGCTGCACTCATCATCACAGTGCTGGACCTAATGAACATGCTATGCACTTCATGATGCTGCTCCTATCACTGTGTTGCTCCAATCACTGAGCTGCTTTCATCACGGATCTGCACCCAATGCTGCACTCATCACTGATCTGCACTCAACGCCGCACTCATCACTGATCTGCACTCCTCATGCTGCACCACGCTGAGCTTGCACTATGCTTCATCCAAATGCATGCTGCACACATCATGCTGCTGCACCATATCATCATGCTGCTGCACTAGCTGTCTCTGCTTCATGAAATTCGACTCAGTCAATAATAGTTTGCAGCTGTCGTCATGATGACTGGTTAGGGCACCAAGCAGTCCTCCAACAGTCATCAAAATAGCCTAGGACAGCTCATGGGATATCCTGCTGATCTGGGCATATAAATAAGCCCTCAAACATTCATAAACAAACCTTGACTGTGGTGTTATGGCCTGTGGCCTAACATACAGTCTTCCTGTAGCTTCGAGGCAGCAAAAACATTATATTTGTTCCTCCAACAGGCCTGATCTAGAGTTGCTCTAACTCGGCCCTCCTACAAGAAGAAAACGCAGACAAAACGATGCCTAAACCCATGCCTAGGAACAGCCTTCTTTCATGCTGTTAACAGAATTATTCTTGCTGTGTTTATGACACTTTGCTGCGGTCTAGGGTCAGTCAATGGCTGCAGATTATGGCTCCTCAAATCTGCTGCTAAGCCTTCTTCCTTTGCTGCGTATTAGGCCTCCATAGACTGCGGCTTTAGGCTTCTTTATTACTGCGGATTTAGGGCTCTCTTGACAGTGAATTAGGGCTTCTTTATCAGTGCGTATTAGTATCTCTTGGACAGCGTATTAGGACCTTTCCTAACTGTGGATTAGGGTCTTCTCCTAGATCTCGGTTGAGCCTCCTTTATACAGCGTATGTAGCTTCCCCTTGACTGTGGCTTACTGTGTATAGGAGCCTCCTTTAACTGCGAATATAGGGGTGCATTAGACCCTCTTTTGCTGCAGCTAGGGCATGGCTAGATCCCCTTCAACTGCAGCTAGGTGTTCCTCCCTTCAACTGCATCTAGGGCACCTTGACTTACTGCGTAGAACCCTTTCTTCACTGTGTTAAAATCTCCTCCATGATAGCATTAGGATCTTGGGCATCCTCTAGGGCAGCGTATCTTCTTTAGATCTCTCCTCCCACCAAAACCGAAAGACAAGTGGAGAGGAAGAGATCACCAAGAGGATGCGTGTCCAAATGACTTTCAAGGCATTTCTATTTATACTAAAACGTTGAGCACAAGTGGGGTTTATTTGGTTGCTGGCCGACCTTGACGAATTGTCCCATAACACAAACAAATTCATATCTCCATGAATACTTATCGGAATTGGATGATCTTTAGATCAATCCTACACCTCTCGATGAGAGGGATCCAAGAAAAATATCAACTGCCATTAATAAAATGACCCACATGGAGTTTGGCGGAGTTTGGCCCTAGTTGCCAATTTTAACAGTTGCCTTGTCTAAAAAAAAATCATTTCCCTCTTTCCTTCTATAAAAACTCATTTGCTGAAATATAGATACTAAAGAAAACAAAATGTTGCAATTCCCTGAGAACTGATGTAAATAACCTTGAGGAAAACTAATCCAAATAATCGTCGGTGGATATCATATTCAAAACTACTAGAGAACTTGTGCTGATCAATTATGTGATTGAGAATCCAATCTTGTCTGCCAACAAACATATTGGATCTATTATAAGAACACTTGCATGAGTAAAGGCAGCACTTGACTCTATATTAATGACAGATAGTTTTACCTTCTTGTCAAAATCAACTGCCTTAGATGCAAGATCTTCCAGCCACTGAACAATCCGAAGGCATAGCTGTGCCGTGTGATCTGTCATGACGAAGTCACAGGCCACTTGTTGCGAAGTTGATGGAGACTACAAAGAAACAAAGCAAGCTTATAAGACTAGTCCATACACCACACAATCAGACATCTAATTTTAAGGTACAAATGAGAATGTCCCCAAAAAACTTAATAGTTTTTCAATACTACATATAGGATAAAATGACAGGAAGGTAATAGAAAAGACAGGGTATTTAACATAGATTACCACAATAATATCCCCCAGGTTGTCTTCAGTACCTGTATTGTACAAATTCCCAAATTATACAATATGAGACATATATCCTAAATTGAAAATTATTTCATGTTCTTGAAAGATCAAAACTTTAGAAAAAATATATCATGACAAATTTAAACACATGAGAGCACTTAGACATGCCAATTCTGTAACAAATTTTTACATATCATGGGTTGAACTTTCTCTAGTCTGGCTCACAAAATAACCCAGTTATTATTTAGAGCAAAGAAAAAGTTTGTTAAAACCTTAAAAAAACAAATTTCACAGAAGATCAAAAGCCAGTGGTAGAGAACCTAGAAACAAAGCTCATTTTCAGTGTTTACAACTCAGTTAAAACATGGACAGAATGAGTAGCTGCAACCAATTCATATAAGATAATGAAAGCAACCAAAAAACAAATAGATGAGACAGGAGAGTTCTATACTGTTCTTAATGCTAGTTTAGTAGCCTTCCTCTAACTATTGTTTGCGCAGATCATCTCTTGAATAATAATGATTGCATAGGAATGGGAAGTTCATTTTATGGTAAACATGCTCAGTCATTAATCAAAACGTCTTCCACCAACACGAGTTTGATAATCTATATCTCTGCTCATACTTTAAATTACTCAAGGAAATTAACAAATCAAGAAACTGATGAACTCTCAGGATTTTTACGAGTCCTTCGACCACCTCCCTAATTTAGTCAGCATGTCCATCAGAAACAATTCCTGTCTCACATCTCAAAGAAAAAAATTATTCATTTTGTAGTATTATTGTCACAAGTATACAATAACAGTCATCAACTGTCAGGAAGTGCTAACCTCTGCTGAAACAATCCCTAATCCTTCTGAATATATTCCAAGCCAACCAACCAAGACTTCAGCTCAAGTTGAAATAATTCTAAAAGAAATTTCAAGCAAAACCTGTTACCCACCATATTTTGGGAAATATCCCTAGGAGAAAAAATTTCTCCAAGATGATCCTTAGCCAGCAACCAGCAGCCCCTTGCAGCCATCAGCTAGCTCATTGTGCCATTTCTCCACCACCTAAGCCAGCCATGTGGTCCCTCGCCCATCTGCCATGATCGTATGTTTGAAGGTGAGCCTCCCGAATCTAAAGGTATGCCTTGTCATTTTGAAAATGAGTATTGTGGTTTGCTTATCATGGACACTTCTAGGTATGGATTAATTGGGGATTCGGCAGAAAGAATGGGCTAGGTCTGTGCTTCTGTCCACTAGACCCCTTTTAGGAATTAACATGGGATTCTAGTACCGTGGGATCTCTTTTACTGACCATTTGGTTTCAGAGATGGTATTTCATGGGAAACCATGATTTTGGTTGCGTGGTCTAGCTCCCTTATCCGCTCATATTACCCTCTTTCCACTCATTACTACCCCATCCGTCATTTCTGCCACCTAGGTCCACATTCCTCCATCGAGTCCACATAGGGTCAGCTCACCCCTTCCCTTTGCCCACACCTTGGGTCACGGCTTGGTATGAAGCCCAGAGGTTGATGCAACTAAAACTAAAGTTAAAAGCATGTATGGCCACATTCAACAGAAAAGTACCACAAAATCCAAAAGATGGCTGGAAAACAAACATTTAGCACGTGGGCAAAAGCCGATACATGAGCTCTACCCCATCATCATAGCCATCACCCTTGTTCAATGAGGTTCTATAAGCCTTCCTCATCATATAGGATCACATGATTATCTCAACCCCTGGTGGGCGATGAACCGCCCCACCTTGAAGGGGGGAATTCACTGCTACATCTTATACATCGTACTCTAACCCCTTTAGCCTTGAGCAGTTAATCAGAGAAAATCATAAAAAGGAAAAAGGCATATAAAGAAGGGTGGAAAAATCAAGGTAGAGGCACCTCATGTACCACGATTGCTCCCTCCTACACATTATAAACCCAAGTGTGGGCTTCTCTCTTATTAGCTACCCTTGTACGCTAGTGTGTGACCCAGGGCCACCCCTTCTCATTCCCTACTTCATTCACTTATCTGCCACATGCCACCACCTTCTGACGGATGTACCTTGACTATATTATCATCTTCAAAAGCAGAAACCACCTAATAGGGCCCTTGGTTAACCCCATTAGGAGTTTAGGAGACATTGGCACATACCGGAGCCCATTATGGAAGAGAAAGCCATTATGAAGTCCCCACCTGTGGTCCATAATTAGGTAAGCTCATTTACTCGATTCCTCTAATGACTTGTTGTACTGGAAGCCTAGTGGACGCATTGGATCTTATGTAGCATTGCAGATGGTTTCCATTTGGGGTTTGGTTTCGCTATACGAGATCCTAATCCTCCAAAGGGCTACTGTGGCACATATAGGGTGTGCGTTGAGAGCCATGGGCCCCCACAACAATGGATTGCACTTCATGGATCCCTACAGCCATTCAGAGAATGCTCGTGGTTCACTTATTGGACAAGGAGGATGCACCTAATCCATCATGTCCAGCTAACCCCAGATCTACACCATACACTTGGTAGATGATCCAAGACTTCTACAATGATGTGGCATCTCCTACAGGCATCTTCGATTTGTTTGGAGACCCATGAGGACACTTGTGTGCCCCCACAGTCATTTGGAGCACCACAGGTTATAACAAGGGACCAACCCCTTGTCCATTGCTTTTGAGGGTCCTATTCTTCATTGTGACACCCATGGACCTCATTAGGGCTCTTAGAGGGCCCTATGACATATATAGATTAATTTGACCTCTTGGGAGGCTTACATTTTCATTTGTGAGCTAGTTTGGTGGGCTTGTCACCAAAAGGTTGTATTATTAGCACATTATTTTATTTTTTGCGCTTATGTAGGCCAAGGAGGCTAATTCGAACTCCTTAGATGTGTATAAATAGAAGTGAGGTGAGATCATTTCTCATCATCACTTTGGATTGGATCTCTCTCTTCTTTAGAGAATTTCGCACTTTTTCTGGAGAATGAATTGGAACTCTTATGGATGAACTTTGATGTATGGTTATTGGTCTTTCTTCTCTTTGAGCTTCTCTATTGTCATTTGTGAATGGTTGGATATACTCTACTGCATGTAAGTACGAAATTTTGATGTTATTCTTGTTGTTTTTGTCACATATGCTGGAGGGGGTTTTCATTGTTTTAAAGCTACTTGTTGCATGAAAATTATTGCTTAATATTGTGGGATTGTCTCTATTATAACGTTCTCTATATGTATTGGCCCATGTACTAGGAGCAAAATATCCGAGGGGTGAATCTGACCTTGACAAGCCATTCCTCTTGTACACTTGAAGTAGAAAAGTTGCAAAATTACTTTCACTTGACCTAGAGGGGTTTGAGAAGTAATTTTGAGGCCTAACTAGGAACCAAGAAATCTTACACATAATCAACATAGCATGGTCACCAAAACACTTATTCTTTCACCTTCTCCCAAGCCTAGCCACATTGGGGTGCCTAGGGCATCAATTTCCCGACAAGTTAGCCACTGAAAAAGTTTGACTAGGGTCTCATGTGTTGGCCTTTCCTCTAGCCCTCCTCCAAATTTGAAGACATTCCGAAAGTGGAGTTAGGACAAAAGCCAAGCCCTAGCTCTGGGACCAAAAATTGCCCTGCCATTCCTCCCAGGGTCAAAGCAACATCATTGAGTGAAATACTTTCTTTGATCCTTCCCACCTTGTCCAGGGTAAGAAAACCATTGATTATTTCATACTTTCCTCATAGCCCAAACCAGGTCCACTTGGCCTCGTGTGGTCCTACTCCTTCAAAGGACCATTCTTCAAGAACCTTCTGAGATACCAACTTTAACAAGGATTTAGGGTGTGGGAAACTCCTTTCAAAGCCTATCCTCATACACCTAAGCCCCAAAATCCTCGTCCTTTCCTTAGAAGCACATAGTACCTTACTTAGAAAGAAATCAAGCTCCATCCTTCAAAACTTTCTCAGAAAAGGTTTGGGTCACTCATATCTATTGACTTATCATTCATTGGTGACTCTATATATATCAAGTCTCCTCTAATCGGTGAAAGTCCAAAAATAGAAGGGAGCCTTCGCTGAAGTGACAGTGGGCTAAGACTCCATTTGTCGCCCTTGGCCTAGCATTTTCCCTTTAGGGATTCCCCTCAAGTCCCCTGCTAGTTTGAGAAGTAACATTTTGGCGCCATTGCCAGGGACACGAGACATGTGTTTTGTTCCCCGTACGACATATTGAAGAACAAAGCACTAGTTCTTCATTGAACTTTAAAGTTAATGCTTGTAGGGTGAAGCAAGCATTTATCAAGGTACTTTAATTCACCCTGGCGACTCCATTATAATCTTAATATGCAAAATCATAGAAAATGGATATTTCTCTTGGTCCTATATTTGAAAAAGTCAATAATCAAAAGATTCAAGAGCTGCAAAGGAAAGTTGTGGAATACGCTGAAACTTTTCAAAATATGTTGGAAAGCATGGATATGGAACTCATGCTCAAATTTTATAGGTCGCAAGAAGTACAACTTGACATAGTAAGGTGTTCTTATGAAGAGGATCCTAGTCATCTCCTTGACCTTGCTCATGTAACTTGTGTTGTTAATATTCTGGGCAACCTCACCAATAACAAGGTGAAAGGGAATTCCTCCACTTATGATGACAAATAATTAGATCCCACTAGCCTCCAAGTCACGCAAGAAAGAATCGATGAATATAGTAGGTCATGCAGGGAGGTAGTAAGGGAATATAAATCTAATGAAGTTTTCTCCAACTTATACGATGAAGAAATAAAGCTTCGTAAGGTGAAATGTGAATATAAAGAAAACCCTACTAATGCTCTCCTCCTAGAAACATACTACCATAATCATGTAACAAATACCTTAGCCATTGTTCTTCAAGAGAAGAGAGAAGAAGAGAGGTCTCGCTTGTCAACCAACCAAGATGAAGATGACCTTGAGGATCTCAATGATGAGCAGGAAGATGAGTCCTTGCTGGGGTTGCAGGACAGACAGGATGATTTTCAGAACACGTGTTGAGGACAATGAAGTTATGGAAAGTAAGGTCGAGACTAACCTTACCTTTCTCAAGGGTATCACTCCTGATGACTCTCCTTTTGAAAACCTTGAGGAAGGCAATCCCGTGAGCTCCTTGAAGAATGACATTGGAAATTATTTCCACATTGAAAAAGAGAAATGGGAGATTGTTGGGCCCCAATTTGATTGTGCTCCCATTTACGATACTGACAAGGAAGATGCGATTGAGATTGGTTTTTCCTTTATCCTGGACATTACTTGCGATGACATACCCATTGATGCCTTTGGGAAGGAAAATTATTATTTTCCCTTGCATGAAGAAAGACAGTTGGAAGTGATTAATTCTCCTTTTAGCGAAAGACCAATCTTTGATGCTTATAATGAGGTAAGAAATGAGGCTCCCACCTACTCACCATATGACCATGTATTCAAATCACTTGAGCCTTTAGAGTGTGGGGAGGGAAATCTTGTTGAATATGATACTTCGCCTTTGCCTTTCCCACTTGTTCACCACATTGAGTCTTCCTCAAGTAATTCCCTCGTATCTTTTGATATGACCTCAAGTGACCATGCCCCTTTTCCCCTTTCTAAATATGGTGTCAAGAAAGAACCCTTCATTGAATATACTTTATTCCCTTTGACCCATCCTCAGAACTATGATCACTCTACAACCTCCCCTCTCGGATGTGACCATCACATTGATAGACCTATGTGTTTCACTCCTTCTTTCTCTCACCCTTCATTCCCCACTCATCACAACCATGCGACATCCTCAAAACATGATATTACAAACAATGACCGTGATAAGGAGTTCTCGAGAATGATTATTCATTCCACCATTTTGTACCTAGAAGGAAAGCTTGGGACCTCTAGATTGACTAGTTTTCTTTCTCCTAAGACTTCCCTTTACCTCAAATGGAGATCATATTTTCCTGCCTCCCACCCGCTTCACTCGCTATATGACTATGTCCACATTTGATTTGTATTTTCCTACATGAGTAATCAAACTGATAGGCATATGTATATTGATGTGATGATATGTTGGTTGCACTAGCTTTATGATTACACTTAGTACTAACTTTACTACATGCATGTTAGGGTTGGATGCATTGCATGTTCATTTTCACATTAGAAATAACGTCATATTGTATTTCTCATGGTAGATTTGTTGCACTTAGATTAAAATCCGCACATATTTATATTTTTGTTGATTTTATGGCCTAACATATTAGCATGTGTGATCGTGAGACACCATGAAAGCATGTTGCCCAGTGTTTTTCCATCTATTATATATGTAGGTGACAATTTTACGGTAACCAAGAGATTGTTGGAGTTCCCGTGACCTCCCGTTCAAGTAGCTTTGCCCACTTCTTCGAGAAATCACGTCCCAGTTGGAGCTAGGTGTTACCCACCATTGTGTGGGTAATATCCCTAGGAGAAATTTTTTCTCCAAGATGGTCCTCAGTTGGCAACGAGCAGACCCTTGCGGCCATCAGCTAGCTCATTGTGCCATTTCTCAGCCACCTGAGTCAGACATGTGGTCCCTTGCCCATCTACCATGATCAAATGTTTGAAGGTGGGCCTCCCAAATCTAAAGGTATGCCTTGTCATTTGCAAATTGAGTTTTGTAGTTTGCTTATCATGGAGACTTCTCGGCATGGATTAATGGGGGGTATTCGGTGGAAAGAATGGGTTGGGTCTGTGCTTCTGTCCCCTAGACCCCTTTTAGGAATTAACTTTGGATTCTAGTCCCATGGGACCTCATATACTGACCATTTGGATTCAGGGATGGTATTTCACGGGAAACCTCGATTTTGGTTGTGTGGTCCTACTCCGTTATCCGCTTATATTACCCTCTTTCCACTCATTATTACCCCATCCATCATTTCTCCCACCTGGGTCCACATTACTCCATTGGGTCCACATAGAGTCAACTCGCCCCTTCCCATTCCCCAGACACTAGGTCATGGCTTGGAATGAAGCTCGAAGGTTGATGTAGCTAAAAAGAAAGTTAAAAGCATATATGGCCACATTCAACAGGAAAAGTACCACAAAATGCAAAAGATGGTTGGGACAAAAACATTTAGCACATGGGAAAAAGTCGATACATGAGCTCTACCCAATCATCATGGCCATCACCCTGGTCCAATCAGGCTCTATGAGCCTCCCTCGTCTAATAGGAACCCATGATTGTCACAACCCCTGGTGGGCGATGAGCCGCCCCACCTCGAAGGGGGGAATTCACTGCTACATCTTATACATCATGCTCTAACCCCTTGGGCCTCGAGCAGTTAATCAAAGAAAATCATAAAAAAGCATATAAAGAAGGGTGGAAAAATCAAGGTCACAGCACCTCATGTACCACGATTGCTCCCTCCTACACATTATAAACCAAATGTGGACTTTCCTCTTATTAGCTACCTTTGTACCCCAGCATGTGACCCAGGGTTGTGCCTTCTCATTCCCTACTTCATTCACCTATCTACCACATGTTACCACATTTTGATGGATGTACCTTGACTACATTATATATTATCCCCTTTAGAAGCATAAACCCCCTAATAGGGCACTTGGTTAACCCCATTAGGATTTTAGGAGACATTGGCACATCTCGAAGCCCATTATGGAAGGGCAGGCCATTATGAATTTCCCACCTGTGGTCCATGATTAGGTAAGCTCATTTACTCGATTTCTCTAATGACTTGTTGTATTGGAAGCCTAGGGGACGGATTGGATATTATGCAAGATTGCAGATGGTTTCCATTTGGGGTTTGGTCTCCCTATACAGGGTCCTAATCCTCAAGTGGGCTTCAGTGGCACATATAGGGTGTGCGTTGAGAACGATGGACCTCCACAGCAGCAAAATGCACTTCATGGATCCCTACAGCCATTCAGAGATTGCTCGTAGTTCACTTATTGGACGAGGAGGATGCACCTGATCCATCATGTCCAATTGGCCCCAAATCTAAACCATACAATTGACAGATGATCCAGGTCTTCTACGATGATGTGGCATCTCCTACATTATCATCCTAGCCTACAGGCATCTTTGATTTGTTTGCAGACCCATGAGGACACCTGTGTGCCCCCATAGTCATTTGGAAAACCACAGGTTATTACAAGGGGCCAACCCCTTGTCCACTGCTTTTGAGGATCCTATTCTTCATTGTGGCACCCATGGACCCCATCAGGCCTCTTAGAAGGCCCTACGACATGTATGTTGGAATTTCTAAGTCTAATTGTTAGAAACACTTCATGTACTTTCTGATTTATTCCTTCCTACTTGTTCTGATTAATTAACAAGTTATTTACAAAGTAAATACTGAAAATAAACACAAGTACATGCTCAACACATTACAGATCATCAACTGAAGGAAACAGAAACAAGCACACAAATGACACCATTATTTTTGGACTAATGTCCCCAGAAAAACCCAATGCGAGAAAATCGAGGCAGCTATCTGAGGGTTTGATTTATTAAGCAGTTTCAGAATACAATCTGGGTGCCAAATCCGACTCACCCAACAGAGAAAAATCTCGGCAGTAGCACCTCTCAATCTGAAACAGATGTTCCGGCTAATACCCCGGATAAACACTCCGGCAACTCCTCAGCTCCAATCTACCCACGAAAAACCCCAACGTCAGCCTCTAGGGACTACATCAGCCTCTTTTGCTGTTATGAACTGAAAATCATAACAATTAAATAAAATATTATAATATTAAAATATTATTTAAACAAATAAATTATTAATTATAATCAATTAATTAGCAAATAATTAGTTAAATGAAGAGACATCAATTCCCAAGGGACATGTCTCTTTGATTAGGCGTGGCCAGTCAACTCCTATTTAAGGAGCACTGCCTCAGCATTGTAATCATCATTCAATTTTTATCAATTTATATATAAACATATTACATTCAAAATCTTGTCTGATGTCTTATTATCAGTTTACAGCAAATTAAACATTAATATTGGTAACAGTGGTATCAGAGCCAAAACGAGTCTAGTGACACCCACGAGTTGTTGTTGGCCGTCGGGCCCGATAGACCTTCAATCAGCACCCTGCGTTTCGCTGTGCAATTGGTGCTCACGGAATAGAGGTGCAGTCCGTGCATGGGGCGTGGCTCAGGTTCTGGAACAGCCGTTCCCTGAGATCCACTGTCTGCCTGATTCTGTGTGGTGATCAACATACAATAGCGTACGCCTGCAAGCCTGCAAGTTAACAGCCCCGTGGAACTGCAAAGCCTGCAAGTTAAACAGCCCCATGGAATTGCAATCAGGTTGTTGGCAAAGCGGGGCCGAGATCCACTGTCGTTTTTTAGTTGTCGTGGAAGACATTGCGTGTGGAATAGAAACGCTAAAGGGTCGTGGCGATATTCGCACAAAGGGTAGGGTCAACCGTCGGGAGTGACGTGACCGTTCAATCAGTGAATAAATTAATTAAAAGTGTATGATATATATTACGTATATGTTAATCACATCAAAACTATATATATACGTACCCTGAATTTAATTAATTAATATCTTTTAATTAATTAATTAATATCTTTTAAATTAATTAATTAATTAATTCTAAAAAAATAATTAATTAATTAATATCTTTAAAAAAAATCTTTAATTTAATTAATTAATATCTTTTAATTAATTAATTAATTAAAGAAACAAAAGAATTGGAACAAAATGACAAGCGACAAAAATGACGGTATGAAAAAGATCCAAGAGGACATCAACAAGCTAAATAAACGCATGGATAACGAAGAGAAGTCAGTGAGTAAGCAGGACCAGATGGTCGACGATATCTCCTTCTTAAAAAACTTGATGAGTCGGCGCTTCAGAGAGACCGATCCACCTTCAGCTACATAGAATCCCAAAACTCCAGAAGGGGAGACTTCTCTAGAGCAAGATTTCATGAGGCGTGAGAAGCAACAAATACCCCAAATTCACTTCGAAGGAAGCCAATATTATACTCATTCTTCCGGAAAGAACCATCTTAAAATGAAAAATGAATTACAGAAGTATGATGGTAAAAACTTTAAAGGCGTTGTCGTATGGGTAAATAAGATGGATGCAATTTTTTTAGCAAACCCTCCGCTCGGCAAACAAGAAAAAGTCATGATTGCAACCAATTACTTAGAAGCAAAAGCGTACGATTGATTTTTGTGGTGGTCATCTAAATGCAAGGGTTGCTCATTCAATTGGAAAAACCTTAAAAACACTTTGTTAAAAAGGTTTCATGACGAGGAGGAAGATGATGTCTACAAGAGATTCGTTCACCTGAAGCAAAAAAGATCAATGAGTGAATATACTCATGAATGGGAAGTATTAGCAATAAGGCACAGAGGGTTTTCAGATGAGGAGCTGCTAAAAATGTGTCGTTGTGGCCTTAAAGATTACTTTCACGAAGAAATAAAATTGCATAAACCTAAAACTATTGAGGAGGCCATACATGCAACCATAATTATCGAGGGAAAAGATAAACTACACAAAACACCATATGTCAGTAACAACAGGACTAACAGTTATTTCAAGGGAAAGGCAAGTAAAACCTCGTCAGAAAATACTAGTAAGTACGTTCCACCACCATTACGAAGTGAAGGAAAACAACAATCTAATGTCGAAAGAAAAAAGGATGGCAAATGCTGGAAGTGCGGAGACAAGTATCATCCAGGACACAAATGTTCAACACAAAAATTGTACAACTGTGAAGCTAAACAAGAAGAGGAATCCTTAAGAGACAACTCCAACGAAGAGGAAAATGAAGAAAATGCAAACCTTAGTCCAGAATCAGAAGACAATATGCCACGAATTTCCATAGCAGCCATCACAGGGATAGCTCAACCACAGACACTGAAGCTTAAAGGCTACAACAAGAAGCAAAGCATTATTGTGATGGTGGACTTAGGAAGTACGCACAACTTTGTAGATGTCAATGTTGCAAAAAGATTGAACATCTTTGCTTACCCGGTAGCAGATGGAAAGCAAATAGATGGAGTCGGCAAGTGCCATAAAGTTAAGTTGCAATTAAGCAACTATGCAATGGAGTCCAGTTTTATACGGTTCCCCTAGGAGGAGTAGATGTTGTCTGAGGTGTACAATGGTTAAGAACACTAGACACTTATTCAGCAAATCACATAAAACAATTCATTAGATTCAAATGGGATGGACGGAAATATCAATTGTTCGGGTTTCAGGCACCACCAACACAAGTCGTCTCCACTCAACAGAGGAAGAAGCTTATTCGCAAGGGGGCATCAGCATTTGTTGCGCAATGTCAGTACTTTGAATTATTATCAACAGAAGGGACTCATCAAACATCAGAGATTTCATCCTTGATCCAGAGATACGAGAAGGTTTTCCAAGATCTACCAATGAAGTTACCCCTGAAAAGGCAAATTGAACACATTATCGAAGTCAAAACCGACTCAACTCCAGTTAATGTCAAGCCATACCATTATCCCCATCACCACAAGACAAAAATAGAACACTTAATTCAAGACCTATTGAAGCATGGAATCATTACGAAGAGTAGAAGTCCATATGTTGCACCCATAGTATTGGTCAGAAAGAAGGACAGATCTTTCTGATTATGTATAGATTACAGAGGCTTAAACAAAATCACTATTAAGCATAAGTTTCCGATTTCGTTCATTGAAGAAATGTTAGATGAATTACACGGTGCAAAATATTTTTCCAAGTTAGATCTAAGATCAGGTTAATACCAAATATGAGTAAAGTTAGAAGACATCGAAAAGACAGCATTCAGGACCCATGAAAGGCATTACGAGTTCAAGGTCATGTCATTTGGATTAACAAATGCACCAGCCACCTTCCAAGCAACCATGAATGAGCTCTTTCACCCTTACCTTAGGGAGTTAGTATTAGTTTTCTTCTATGATATTTTAGTCTACAGTAAGACGTGGAAAGAACATCTCAAACATCTAGAAGAAGTATTGTTTGTTTTGGAAAAGAACCAGTTTTACGCCAAGCTATCAAAATGCACGTTTGGGCAGAAGGAAGTTGAATACCTAGGTCATATTATATCAAGGGAAGGAGTCCAAGTGGATCCCAACAAAATCAAGACAATCAAAGAGTGGTCGAAACCTAAGAATATATCTAAGTTAAGGGGATTTTTGGGTTTAACAGGGTATTACAAAAGATTTATAAAAAACTATGCACATCTAACAGCACCCCTGACGAATTTGTTAAAAAAAAAGCTTTTAAGCTGGATGTGCAATACGATGCTCACGGAATAGACCAGTAGCAATTCCAATTGTTCCCAGCAGTTTCAGCTTTTGCCCTCTGCGTCAACTTTCCTGGTAGTTTCGGCAGTTCTGGCTCCTGCCATCTGCGTCAGCTTTCTCAGCAGTTCCGACTATTCCTAGTAGTTCAGACTTCTGCCCTCTGCGTCAGCTTTCCCGGCTGTTCCGACAGTTCCGACTTCTGCCCTCTACATCAGCTTTCTTGGTTGTTCCGACAGTTCTACTTGTTCCCAGTAGTTTCAGCGTCTACACTCTGCATCAACTTTCCCAGTTGTTCCGGTAGTTCCCGGCAGTTCCGGCTTTTGCCCTCTGCGTCATCTTTCCTGGCTGTTCCGACAATTCCGACTTATGCCCTCTGCGTCAACTTTCCCAGCTGTTGTGTTGATCCTCCTGGCACTATCTCTACCTCTCTGCCTTTGTATTCACTGCCCCTCAATTGCAACTCCAGATCACTCTCTCAACTTTCTCAGCAAACCCAACCCCAAAAAGTCGAAATCTTGATCTCTTGGTGTGTTCTTTAAGTGACCCTCAAGCCTCCTCTTATACTTTTCTCATTGACAAATCAATGGCCGAGATTAAGTCCCTAATCAACAGCTAAGATTAGATATGGCTTGAACCATGACTTTTGGACCATTCTAACACAGTTTTATATTAATTCACATTAATATTTTAATTTCCCTAAGTTTAGACTTAGGGACTCCATTAAAAATATTAATTATTTTAATATCTCCCAAACTATTTAGAATCTGCCCAAACCCTTTCTTGGTATTGGAGATCTCATGTGCCTTAGCCTCTCCACCAACTTTCGTGCTAGAGCACATCCGATGCTACCTCAAATCAACAATGTATAGATTATTATTTGACCTCTTGAGAGGCTTACTTTTTCATTTGTGAACTAGTTTGGTGGGCTTGTCACCAAAAAGTTGCATTATTAGCACATTATTTTATTTTTGGGACTTATGTAAGCCAAGTAGGCTAATTCAAACTCCTTGGCTGTGTATAGATAGAAGTGAGGTGAGATCATTTCTCATCATCACTTTGGATTGGATCTCTCTCTTCTTTAGAGAATTTCGCACTTTTTCTGGAGGATGAATTGAAGCTTTTATGGATGAATTTTGATGTATGGTTATTGGTCTATCTTCTCTTGGAGCTTCTCTATTGTCATTTGTGAATGGTTGAATATACTCTACTACATGTAAGTACAAAATTTTGATGTTATTATTGCTACTTTTGTCACATATGTTGGATGGGATTTTCGTTGTTTTAAGGCTAGCTGTTGCATGCAAATTATTGCTTAATATTGTGGGATTGTCTCTATTATAACGTTCTCTCCATGTATTGGCCCATGTAGTATAAGTGAAATCTCTTGGGGGTGAATCTGACCTTGACAAGGCACTCCTCTTGTACACTTGAAGTTTCATACCCATACCTATTTCCCCGTATCGTGCAACTTAGGTGCTCAAAAAACCTAGTGAAAATCCCTCCATAAAAACAAAGAAATAATCCCAAAAAACTTCTTCAAAATGACCTTCTTGTCTAGGTAGGCATGACTACACAGGGCCACAAGAATTCTCTGTCAAAGATGTGTGTTCAAATGTGAGTCTGATCTGATAATGAGATCTTAAACAATTATTAAAGTATTACAGGCTCATGTGCATGGATTTGCCTATGTTACTTTGTGCAATGGATCGATAAGATTGCGAAATACATAGACAATGAAGAAGTAAAAGAAACATAATAGACAACACATATAAACACAACAAGTTTAACAAGGAGTTCACCCAACACTCCTGGTCCAGCCTTCAGTGGTGACCTCTCTATTATGTCTTCAAAACAAAGTTTTACAACAGTGAGCTCAATTTGAGCCTCACACAACAGATACAAACAATAAGGCTTTACTTGGATCCCCCAAGTCTCTTCCGAGTACACAGACTCTCCTCACTAACTCTTTGTCTATGTTGCTCTGTCTCAACACTGCCTACTCCTGTCTTCTGTCTTCTGTGGCTTTAAAGCTAATCTGCATTGTCTGTTCGTTTCTCCTTCTCGGGCTCTCTGGCTTCCCGACCTCTGTCCGCTCAGATCCCCTTCTGAGCGTTAGCAATCATTGCTAAACACTTTCAGGGATGGTGGCCACCTATTCTGTAACGGAATGGGTCATCGGGCCTTTGCAATCCCAAAATTGTTCGTTTTCTGTTTACACAAAAAAACGCTGCAAAACACAGGAAAATCCGCCAAATCACTATTCATTGGGTTTGAAATATTATAAATTCGCCTTATAACTCCTATCGAGTTCGCCTTTGTAGCGATATCGCATCTTCACTGTTGATCTGGGAGATCCAGATCCAACAGTTGTGGTTCATTTTTCAGGCGGCTCCTTCGTACAGAGGTTAACCGCCCGATGAGGGTGGTTTTCTCTCTCCTCAGCCTGGGCATGTGGCAGCGATTGTATGGGATCGGGTGGAGCCCGGCCCAAAACACTTACCGCGTTTGGCCCGCCCGAAATCCCGCTTATATCGTGATTTCCCTTAGTATTTAAGAATGCATTAAAACATTGGAAAACCACATAAAATTGCTTTACCAGACTTGAAATAGTATTCAACAGCATTAATAAACCCTTTCGGGTCTGTAATATCGCATCGGGCGCAATTTCCTTTGTAATCCATTCATTTGGCAAAAATGCAAAATACAAAGGAAATTGACGTTTTCCGGACTTCAAAATATATAGAATATCGTCTATAATGTTATCGAGTCTGACCATTGCATCGCATATATGTATATGTATATAGCCCCACTCCTCTGTGGTTTGCTAATGCGATATTGCTATGCAACATGGGTCGTCGATCTATGTGCTTGATCGACAGTCCTCGTTGACCCCGCTGATCGCACTTGCATATACCATGTGGTCTCCGCCGATAGCCTCCCTTTGCCACCGCCGATTGTGATTTGCCGATCCAATCTGGACCGTTGATCGACCAAATCCGACGGCTCTGATTCAAAGTTGCTTTGACCACCGATAAGCCTGTTTTTCAATGTTTTTTGTGTTTTTGCCTCCCGATAGTGTTATCTGCCTTCTTTAAGGGTTTTTCTTCATGCGATAGTTTTGATCTTTCAAACGATTTCGAAGACTTAGAGGGTATTTGGATCCATTTTGGATCATAGTCATGGAAGGCTAACGAGCTCTATATATATACCAGACGAAAAGCCATCAAGAGAGGGCAAATCGACCTGCTCAAGGAGGGAAGACAACCTCAGATTCAATTTCAAATTTAATTTTTTTTGGAGCCAAAAATGAATAATTTTAGGAGGCCAACTTGATTCCAAATATAGTTACTTACTTGCCCTTGACCATGGCCTTTTTTTTGTGAGCCAAATTTACTAGGAAACCCATGATAATTTAATTAAGTTACCCTTGACAATATTTTCTTTTGTAAGCAAACTTAATTAGGATACGCCCATCATTAAGTCTAGAATAATTTTTGAAATAAATATGCCATAGATAAATCAATCTAAAGGTTGCTTGCCACATCTTCTTTGGGGAAACTTGACCATAAAAAAGGGCTCCAACTTTGATCGAGCATATCTCCTCAACCATGAGGAGTTATGAGGCGTGCCACCTACTATTAGAATTAGCACGACAAAGAGAAACAAATGATGGTGGTCTTGGATGCCAATTCACTGATCTTCTTATCCAAATCCTTCATCAAAAGTGAGATGCTCATCCTTCCACAACTTCAATCGAGTTTCCAATCAATGCTTCCTTAAACGAATATTAAAAGAGTTCGAAGCTTGATGTTAGCATCAATGGCAACACCATTCAACATAGTAAAGCTCCAATACATCTTTACTGATGAGTAGATAGTTGATATTCTCACAAAGCCTTTGCCAAAAGCGAAACTTGTATATTTTAGGGACAAGCTTGGGCTTGTTGAGAATGCCACCCTCAGTGAGATGTTGATGTGATAGCATCAAGGACAAACATTCTCCATGGGACAAATATGTTAACCAGGATTAGGGAGAATGGTTTGACAGGGGGCAATCATTCTTCATGGGTCAAGTATGTTGACTAGGATTAGGGAGAATGGTCTGGTAGAGGACATTCATTCTTCTTGGGTCAAGTATGTTGACCAGGATTAGGAAGAATGGTCTTAGAGGTCCAAAATTACTCAACCATAGAATTGAGTGGGTGTCTTTCAGCATCAGGCTCAGGATTACTCTCCAAATAGGTTGAGTGAGCCCATTTAGCATCATGGCCTAAAATGAGGCCTTTGAACTTGGGACCGAGATTACTCAAATGGATTGAGTGTGTCCCTAGAGTTTCGCCATGGGTCAAAAAGACTGACCGGGATGATGGTGAACCAGGATTAGTCTGTATAGCATGGGTCAAAAGCATCAACCAAAATCATGGTGACTAGTTTATGCTAATGATGTACCATGGATTAGAGACGCTAACCAAAATTATGGTACCTAGTTAATGTTGTACATTTTACCATGGATCAAAGTTGTTGACCTAGATTATGGTAATCAGATGATGTTGTTGTTGGCGATGATGTTTTAAGTTTTTAACCTTTTCTTATAGAAATTTGTCAACAAGAGAACATTTGGATAGTCATTATGAATACCTCCCTACCTAAGAGGGAGTGTTGAATTTTGTAGCTATCGTTAGTCTTCCTAATTAATATTTTAGCCCTTGAAATATATGTTTTGAAAAATGTGAGACATGTTTTCATGTAATTTTCAAAAGAAAAATTTTGGATTTCTAAATTTGAATTTTTGGCTCCAAACAACGTCAAGTCCACACTCCAAGAGATCAAGTCAGCCCAGTTGAAGAGACACCCATTCAACCATCCAAAAGTCTATATATAAGGCACTCGACCTCCTCCTTTAAGCACAATTTGATCTTACACACAACAAGATATCTTCTAGGCATCCAAACAAAGGAGAAGAAGACAAGAAGGTCAAAGACATTTTAAACATATTTTATCTCTCTATCTCTTTGATCTCACAAGTGTGGTTTCTCTCTCCTCTTGCAACTTCGCATGTTTGAATTTCTGGGCAGAATCTAGGTAGCAAGTCCGAAGTTAATGTGCAGCAAGGCCAAGTTTCTAGGCAGTTTTTGGGAGCTCGAATTTCGGCCTAAGTAGATCAAGCAGGGCCAACTGTGTTGGACAAATTAGAGACCTAACAAGAAGACAATTTGACCAAGGTTGACCATTGTATTGTTGGTCAGTTTGACCATCATATTTGACTAGAAGAATTAGTTGTATCTCTTGTTGAAATGAAGAATTTCTCTAAGAAAAAGATTGTTGGGTTTTCCCCCAAGTGGATTTTTCCAAGGGAAATCGTGTGTTATCTTTGTGCATTATGATCTCTTTTATCCTACTACTTTTCTGCTTGAATTTTTGAAGTGTAATTACTTAATGATAAACTGAAAGTGCTAAAAGAATATCTACATCATTGGAAGTAATTAACAATTTTCAGAAATTAGTGGTTGTATCTAATGAACTTGAAAAACCAACAATCAGATACAGGGTAAGTGTTGTATATGTAATTTCCTCAAAGACCATTATCCCAATAAGGGAGCCCAAGTAGGTTCTGAGAAGAACTTAAGGAAGAATTGTTAATTGGCCAAAACTTGCATGTAATATGTTATTGCACAAGATCTAATTATTGGTTTTATAAGTTCCATTGGACATAATTTGTTTATGGTTAGGCACATCAGTGTGTTTCAGTTAATTAGTTGGGTTAAAGTTAATGTGAGATTGTTACCAGATCTGGTGTGTGTGTGTGTGTGTGCACTGAGTCTAGTGCCCATAAAATCTAGGGGCAGCAGTATAGGTGATTTCTCTTACTTATGATAACTGCTTGTGGAGACTTTTTAATTTTCTTGATTAGATTCTTCTTTAGCTTGATTATTATTGTGTTCTCTTCATCAGACAGCTACCAAAACATAATGAACAATGAGACAAAGGACACAAGATATAGGCAATCAGCCAGGGCCAAAACCTCTGCAATCTTGAGAGAAAACCCCACAAAATTCTTCTTCTTATAGAATCTTCAATTGACGAATTACAAGACCTAGACCCTTGACAGTGAACTTCTCCAAGACCAAGTCAGACTTACCTTAAGTCAACGATAGATTCTTCTTGACTTCAATCCCTTCTTCAACTTCAGTCTTTGACCATGAAATTGTTGACCTTCTTGACTACAACTTTTGGCCTCCTTGACTGCAATTCTTGGCCTCCTGAAACAGTACTTTTTGCACATGTGACAGATTGAGGACGTTGGAGACTCCTCTTCTTAGCTTGGGCAGACTTCCTTTCTTAGATTATTTGGCTTGCTATATCAGACTTCTTTTACCCTTGTTTTGCCTATTCAGCATAACTGTAATCTTGACTTTCTGTGGCTAAGAATGTGCCCAGTTACAGGTCACACGTGTGAGGAAATGAGCCCAAAACAGATCTGAAATATAGTGAGTTTATCTCTCCTGTGGTTCACTTCTCCTTCGCTTGATTGAGACCCTTTCTTGCCTTGTTGATTGAACTTTTGAATTGTTCATTGATGATACTAGAATGAGTTCGAGTCCTCCTATATATAGACTTCCTCATCCATGATTTGAGGTCGACTTGAAGTTGTCCCTAGGCCAACTTGATCTTTGAGAAGGTTGACTTGTGATTTGCTGTTATGACTTGGTCTAGGAGAGTTCTTTGACTATACTTTTGACTCAAATTAAATTTTCTTACAATATGTAACATGCCCAAATGGGTCTTTCCATACATGACAAGGACTCGAATGACTTGATGACTCAATGACAAATCCTAAGAGCTCTCAATGGGAGGTTGACCTAAAAATAAATCGTTTTAACCATGAAACCCATGCCTCAAGATCAAAAATTATTATTTATTTTTCTCATTACATCAAATACATAAAATCATGATTACATGTCATTATGAAGACCAAACCTAGTTACATATTTCAACAAATCTAACAATGCACATTTTCTCAATGTAAATCATTCTTTAAAAATAAATTCAAGAAGGGTCGTAAGTTCCTAACAAAGATCACAAACTTATGTATGATTGATTATGAGAATAACAACATTCAGTTGTGTCAGGTCCAAGGAAAGAGCACAGAATAGCAAAGGAGATCTAGATCAGCCAGATCAAGGATGCATCTAGGGCTTGATCCACTAGATCAGATCCAGAGTAATTGTTGCATATGTAATTTCCTCAAGGGCCATTATTCCAATATGGCAATCCAAGTTGGTTCTGAGAAGAATTTAATGAAGAATTGTTGATAGGGAATAACTTGTGTGTAATATGTTACCATGTGTGATCTAATTGTTATTTTTATAAGTTTTGTTGTGCATAATTTGTTTTTGGTTAGGCACATCAGTGTGTTTTAGTTAGTTAGCTAGGTTAAAGTTAATTTGAGATTGTTACCAAATCTGGTGTGTGTCTGTGTGTGCACTAAGTCTAGTGCCCACAAAATCTAACAATGCACATTTTCAAAATGTAAATCTTTCTTTGAAAATCAATTTCTTAAAAAATAAATTCAACAAGGGTCGTAAGTTCCTAACAAAGATCACAAACTTATCTATTATTGATTACGAGAATAGGAACATCATAATAAGTAGATGGCATAGAAAATGATAATGCATACCTTTACCAAACAAATACCAAACAAGTGACCATGTCGCAGCTTCATCTAGTAACATCTGAGCCTTTTGTCTCATGAATTTATCTTCTATAACTCGATGCCTCCCAGTGGCTTCTTCCCTACAAAAGGAGTACATCAAATTTAAAAACAACAAAACATAAAAATCACATATGAAAGGAAGAAACTAGAAATACAAAATCCACGTTTGCAATCCTTACTTTCTATGAAAAATACATATTTATCACTTATTTTACAGTGAGCCAACCAAAATTGAACATACAAAATCCACTAACTAAATAAGGTGAGAATAGAACCCAAAAAAAAAAAAAACTATATATCAGTTGAGAAATTTTATTGACCGTCCTAGTAAATGTGTGTTGGTTTTAAATATTTTGCAAAAATTATATAGCATTAGACTGCACATAAAATTATATAAGTGTGAAATATTTTTTTTGTTAGAATGATACGCATATAAATAGAATATTCTCGACCCTTGGATTCATCTTTCAAGAGGTCCCCTCGACTTTCGATGACAATTGATATTCCTTACCATAACCCTAACGGATTAGGTGTCTAACATTCCCCCCTTAATCCGAAGGGGTTCTTGTGAGTCCAAGTGGAGAGATGAGGATAGTTGCCGATGGCTAAATGTGCTCTCTAAATATGGCGGCTTTGGGATGACCACAAACCAATTGGCTTCTTATCTCAAGGATTCCCTATTCCTAATCCAAAGCTCGTCATCTAGTATGAGTGATAGTATGACTTGGATTAGATGTTGACTTATTTGATAGGACATGGTGTCATATTGGTTATTCGATAAATTATTAATGCAAATCAGTGAAATGTCCAGAGCATATCAACCGCATAACTTAATCAATGCATGTGAAGCAAAATAAAAGATGCATTCATGAACCTTTCGTCCAATCCAACAAATAAAATGTAAATGTTTTGATCAAGTAACACAAATTAAAAATTAAGGATTTTTGAGCAAGAAATGGCTTGTAGAAAAGGTATGATTGGTCCTATAGCCCTCAAATATACCAACGTAGGGCCAGTACAAGAGAGTAATCTTCGTAAATCTTGTTTTCGGTGCTAACAGTGAGGCGGGAAAATGCCTGGTTTCAAGAGACATAGTGGGACTTCTGATACACTCAAGGTACATGGAAGTGACATCCATGTCCAGTTCTATCTAAAGCGATACTACTCGAATGGGTACTAACAGGGGTAACCTGGACCTCCAAGAAGGCCAACCTTAAGCTTAATGAGTAGCCTCTGAAGTCTCGGGGTTTCTCTGTGTGTATAATTCCCAAGCCGCAGTTTTAGTTGTCTAACAACAAATCCTGTTGTTATTTATAGATGTCAGAACACATCTTTAACCTAGGTCTCCAGGGGGATTTCTTGCTCAGAAGTATGTGCGAGACCATGTACTTGTGTTATTCAACATATATCTTTATCAGCATTCATTCCATTGAGAAGTTTAATTGCTTTAATCAAACGTTAAATGAATCTTTCAAATGAATGCTCCAAGTAGCCTTCCAATCATCCAGAGGTGTGCAAATTAAACATAATTGAGACATTTCATAAAGATCCCATAAACATATCACCATAAATCTACCAGCCAATTAAGGAATAATCACATGAACTTATGCACCAAGTTTGTTGACCGTGTTAAGCATTCTTGTGTTTGTTCATCCATATTCATACCATGTAACAACTAATTCAAATAAGTGCCATTTATGCTAGAAAATATCATGTCATTGCATCTAAATTCATTTTGGTATCATTAAAGATTGTGTTAACCAAAATTGCAAGATAACTTGTATGCTAATGAGAGGTCATATAGAATGTTTCAATTTAAAATCTTCCAAATCTATGAGTAAATTGATGTCGTGTTCATTTGTAAAATTTCAAGAAAAACTGAACAGTAAAGTTTTTGTTCTTTTCGAAGATGATTTGAAACGACAGTTAGCAAAAATGTTTAATTAATTAAATACACGAAAATCAATGCTTTGCACCAAGTATAAAGAAAAGTATCACCTTAATTATAAATTTTGGTTTCAAAAAGATGGTTTAAAGCAAATGCGGTTACCTCACCTGACTATTTTAACACAATCTTAATATCATCAAAATTTAATTCAGTGAGGAATAAACAAAAATGTGACTGGAAATGCTCAATTTTTAAGCAGTAATGCTAGCAGTAAGATGAGACATTAAAGGTTTATTTTTTATAATTCCTGATCAAAAGTATCCTCTGATTCTGTGTAGGATTTAACCAGTAAAAAAAACCAAACAGGCAATGCCTTCAGAAAATTTGAGGCCGACCTCAAAGATATAGCCCTCGTTTTTTTATTTTCCTCCGAGGTAGGTGAAAGCACTTTCAAAGCCACCAAAAGCTAATAGTGATACCCTATCTTCAATGCTCATAATTGATGTATGTCTGAGATAGGCATTTGGACCTATGTGAGGTTTGTGGGCAAAAAACATAATAAACTTCAACAATTGGAGTGTTGGTGTGTGCCTAAGACAGGTGACCAGCACCTGCAATAGGTTGTTGATATGTTTTATTCACTGTTGAGCAGTTTGGTTGAGGTGTTCTCAGAAGCTTTAAGAATGACCAATCTCAATCTCAGGGAATATAATTGATTAGAGGGTGCTTCCAACTTTACAACTTGGAACAACTATTGTAGGAAGCTTACTTTTAGATTTTCGTTGAGGAAAGCACAACAATCCCCACTAATCACATGGAGTGTTCAAATTTCACCTACAATATGATTATCTCATCTAGGAATTTCGTCAAATACTTGGTCAAAAATCAGATTTCCAACTCCAATAAAAACTTCAGCAATAATGTATTTTAACCAGAACACATGCGGTCTGATTTTTATGAGCAGGAACATTGAAGACTAAATCTGAACTTTAAATGTTGAAGATAACAGCAAAAATCCACAAAAATTAACACTTGAGATTTTGGGCAAAGCCCCTGGAAAATCCCATAGAGAAGGGGAAAATTTTTTTTAGCGTTCACAGAGAAATTTCTGAGTTTACAACAATTAACAAAAACCAGTTGTACTTATCTCAAAAATTGCGCCCAAGATTCTCGCAAAAATTGTGCCACGTGCTGTCTAGAATTCCGTGCCTCTGTTGTATGGACTATACGGCCATAAGAACTGCATGGACTGTACAGACTGCACTAAATGCACCAGAAAACATTATAGAAAACACACCCTTGTTGTCTCAATTTGTGGCAATTTTTCTTGTACGAGACAGCAGTATTTCTCCTTGAAATTTGTGCCCTCTCAGCTGAAATTCATGCCCAGATTTGTAATTGTACAGCCTACATTAATGGCCAAAAATCTCCTATAAAAAGCATGCCCTTTCCATGCTGCAAACTGCCTTGAGAAACATGCGCTTCTCTTGCTGCTAGCTGCCTTGGAATTTGTGTCCTTCCTTGCTGCTCCTCTTTTTCTCCTCAACCCTGTTTTACTCTCTTTCTCAATTGAAAAGTGTCTCTTCCTCTCCCTTTTCTCCTTTTATAAACGCATTAATCACTAAAACCATTAAATCTTGTCATCTCAAGATCAACAGTGGTGACTTGTAAAATTGGCAACTAGGGCCAAACTCCATGTGGGTCAGCTTATTTATGGCAGATGATATTTTTATTGGATCGCTCTCGTCGAGAGGTGTAGGATTGATCTAAAGACCATCCGATTCCGATAAGTATTCATGGAGATATGAATTTATTTTGATTATGTAATTATTATCAAGCCGACCAACATCTTATGTAGGCTCAAAAGCCCAACCGACGTGTCTATTCAACCTCTTCGTTTTTAGTAATAAATAAGAGAGGATTTGGAGTCATTAGTGACACACATTCTTCATGTGATCTCCTCTCCACGTCTTGGGTTTTTGGAGAAGGAAAGACACTAATGAAGGATGCCCTAAGATAATGCCTTAATTCAACACTGGAAATAGAAACACTTAGCCGCAGATCAAGGAGGACATTATTACGTTGTTCATGGACATCCATACACCGTTAATAATGAGAAACTGCACGCTGTTTATGCTAGAGACTATTACGCTGTTAACAGAGACACATATACACTGGCAAACAATGAGGATATATCCACAGTCAATAGAGATAGATATATACGCACAACATTCATGATACAGTCATGCAGGCAATTGCAATATGTACGCACAACATTCATGATACAGTCACGCAGGCAATTGCAATATGTATATATATGCACAGCTTTCATGATGCCCTAGCCTACACATAGATATGGAGCAACTACGCATAGCAAATGAACGTTGGCAGTGGAGAAACTATGCACAGCAATGAACTCATACGTTGTCATGCATATACGTAGCATCTCTATACGTTGTCATTTATATGCACAGCAATTGAAGACTAGTTCTTGAAGATACTTATATGATGTTCATGGTGACATTTACATTGTACACTTAATCCGCTATTCTTGAACTATACGCAGGCAGAGATATGTGATGCCCTAACCCTAATCCGTTGTCATATGGATGATCTGCAGTCATAACCGCAGTCGCGAGGAGGTGAAGCCGCAGTTAAGGCGTGAGGTTGCAGTCACGATAAATAAGAGCCGCAGTCAACTCATGAAGCCGCAGTCTTGCCGCAGTCAGGAAGAAAGCAAATGTTGTCATGAAAAGAGCTACTTTGTTGTAGGTGACAGTGTAGCCTATTCAAGGATTCTTTGGGCATGATAGGACCACGTGGAAGGAAGCTGATGACATCATGTTTGTGTAAAGGATACTGGAACTATAGCCTAGCTGCTTTGCTAGGCTGCAAGCCATAGCAAAGCAGCTAAGGCTGATATGTATATGACCTCTATAATGAAGCAACAGAAGGGTATTATGAGCAGAATGATGAGCTGCATAATGGACAGTAGTATGAGCAGCATGATGCATGATGTATGAGCATCATGGTAAATATAATGCATGGGCAGCATGAAGCTTGATATAATGCATGGGCTGCATGGGCAGCATGAAGCATGATGATGCATGAGCAGCATGAAGTATGAAGTCATGGACAACTTGATGTATGGGCAGCACAATGATCATGAGCAGCATGAAGATGCATGATGCAACATGATGGTGCTACACGGTAAGGTGCAGTAGATGAACAATGATAGGTGAAGGAGTAACCTTGCAGAATCAGCTGAAGCAGAATGTCTTCAACTGATCTCATCGTTATAAGAAACGATCTATGCTAGATCTAGATAAGTCAAAGTGTTGACTTCTGTTGTAAATGTAATATCTCTCTCTCTCTCTTTCTCTGTTGAACTTTGAAGAACATAAAAGAAGAATTGATCAAGGGTTTCCCCACACATTGTGGGGTTTGTCCTTGGCTTGCGCCAAATCTTGTGTCCTCTTGTCTTGGCTTGTCTTCTGCGATTTATATTTATGTTCTATCTGCAATTTATTTTATGCTAATGTGATTGCTAATATGGAAAAGAAATTAAATAAATTGCTCTAGCATAGAACATACCAAAAATTAACATGACTTAATCTCTCATTGAAATGACTTAAATAACTTTTAGAAAAAACCACTTTCTACAATCACTTAAGCCACTAAAACTTTATAAAGTCACTTTTAGAAATTAAACAGAAAAAGTACACTTTCTAACTTTGTAAACTCACTTTATAAGGTTAAGTGACAAGGGAGGGAATATCAAGAGTCATTTCCAAATGCTACACACAACCCATGTGCAAGAAACTCCCGAGCTACAAAATTAACATGGAGTTGGTCAAACACAAGTGGAAATTTTCAAATACTACACATTAAAACACTTCCAAATTTTCACCTCATTTACCTAACATCCACTCAATTTATTTCATTAAACTTCCAATGTTATTGCTGAATTTGAAATACTTGTTGTTGACCACTACGTGTCAATGACCCATAGCAGTACACCCCCTTTTTTCGCAAAAGGGATAGCACTTGACTGATGTGTCCATGTTGTGCAGCTATCATCATCAACTTGACTTCCAAAATGTTACGTAAACCCCTTCTGCATGTGTATAATGTAAATAATCTCAGCAAATCTGTGTCATGTATGTAACGACCTAGGTAGACCTACCTTTCTAATGACGATCTACATTCTAGGAGGTTTTTTGTCTCACTGAGCCATTCTCGGATGGTTGACAGAGTTTTTCTCCAATCTTACCCCAAAGCTGGAATGGATTTTGTCGCTAGGATTTTAGGCAATCGAGTCTATGTAAAAGTGATGTGGGAATAATCCTAACTATTTGGTTAGGTTATTTTATTACAAATTGCTTGCTCTACTAGATTATGTGTGTCGCAGAAATGGGTAGTTTGTGAAGTTCTATTACAAATGGGTTTTCCCCTTATGATGTAAAAAAATATGAAAATCATGATGTAAAATGCCTGAGGATTGGAAAAATAATTTATCCCCTCATAGGTTAATTAGAAAATTAATTGATTCTAGGTCCTAGATCCTAAAAAAATCAATTTTAAAAGGTCCTCGGACTAAGGTAAATTAATTATTTTGTTATATTTTAAACCTTGGATCCCTGGGGGTTAAGTCAAAGTCAATTTTTTGGGGAAATTAACTCAAAAAAAATATTTTTGAATTAATTAAAATGCATTTAATGAAAATTTTCGAATTTCCCAAAATATTTAAATATTTCGACGGATGAGATTAAAAGAAATTTTAATCTTCATCAACCGTCGAGATTGTTTTGACAAGAATCACTCAAACTAACAATTGGAGGATTTATCTTTAAATAGGAATTCATGTGTCAATCAATGGATCTGACCTTTGAGTCGTGTGCTTAGCAAGAAGCTCTTGTGTAATCTTTTTTTGGATAATAAGGAAAGACTTTGAGGTTAAGTTCTGTTGGTGTTTCTCTTCATGGGAATACTGTAAGATGTGTTGTTTTCATGCATAATTTTTTCTAAAGCCATTGATGATAGCTTCTAAAGAGTGATTTGAGTACAGCTATCTTACCCAGTCACTAGGGTTTGAATAATAATCTAAATTTTGAACGTAATAGCAGGTACCTCTATTTGTCTGAGTTTTATTATTATTTTCTCGTTCTATTTTTTATGGCTGGATCAAGTTTTGCAGAAAAATCTTGATTTTTATATCCTTGGGCATCAGGGGAAGTTTTCAATTGCACCAGCCAACTCATGATCCGTGTTTTCTGAAGAGCCCTCTTAAATTAGCTTTGGGCTTATCATAAGATTTCATTGGTGATACACGAAGGGTTTCGAGTTAGCACCTCCTTTAAAATTTAAAAAAAAATTGTGAGGCGTAACGATAGATCTGACTAATTAGAGCCTCCAGTTTGTAAATTTTGTAATTATTTTTCTAACGTGAGTTTTTCTGGGTTTTAGTTTTTATCATTGTATATATCGTTTGGGTGTTTTCTTGTTGTCATGTAGCTAATAGATCTGAGGAAGAAATTTTTGTAGGGTCTAGATTTAGTCCCTAGAGGGTAAGATTTGGATCTCTAGGGTCTATCAACATAATTTTCCAAGGATATTATTCAAATTTTTTGCAGTCCAAGGCTTTGAAAATTTTAAATATGGAAATTTTTATAAGGGTTTCAAGGAAATCTAAAGCAAAAGGATTCAACATTTTAATCAGAATTTCTAGAAATGTTTTAAAGGGTTTTCTGGCTACCATTTATTTGTTTACTGAGTTTTCCAAACAACTACCTGGAGTTTTTTATTCTTTGCTGCAGAAAATTTTGAATTTTTTGGAGAACCCTCTTGCCTCCTTTGCTGCCAAAATCATACTGCCTTTGTCTGCTACGTCTTTTCCAACTTGATTGGCTCACTGTCCCTTCAGCTTACATACATCACTTCCATCATATCCAGCTGCAAATTTCGATTTATTTTAGACTATGTTTTTCCTTTTTTTGTTATAGCCTTCATCCCTTGCAAAAAAAATGTTGCTCCATCTCCATTTGAATCCCCTCATTCTGCTGCCATACCCCTGCTGCAAGCCCGATTGCCCCATCTGCGGCCTTCCTCGCCCACATGCCCTCCTTCCTTGCAGCCCCTCGCATCCCTTTGTGTCCAGCCTCCATCCACAACGCCTCCGGCAATCCATTCCCCTTGCAGTCTTCCAAACGTTGCCTGCATTAAACCCTCAGCTTTGTCTGTCAAAACGTTGCCTTATCATTCTCCACAATTCCAACATCCCTGTGTGTTCCTCTCTTCTGTTGTCTCCATTGACTACTTGCTACCTCCATCTACCTGCTAACTCTCCTCCATCCTCCGCTGTCGAGCAAACCTGGAAGCAAAACATTCGACCTTCTTTTTTTTGGTTTGATTTTTATGTTTTCATGTTAAGTTAAGGTTAGGCCTTTTCATGTGATTCAATTTTTTTAGGTTTTGCCTATCTTTAAACTTTAATTTATTTTTTCCTCATGTAACTTAAGACTTCAATTTGTGTTTTGATTAGTTAGATTTTATTTTTTATATTTTTTGTTTTATGAATTAGAGTTGTGTTTTAATTTATTTTTTTATTTTTTTATTTCA
>APFE030546647.1:91139-107743 GCA_000404065.3 Pinus taeda
TAAATCAAAGGAGGATTTGTACTTTCACATTAAAAAAATTTAATGTGGCCTATGGCCCATTAAAATTTCAATTTATTAACCTTTTGATTCGTCTTACTTTAGTCACATTAAAAATTTAATCTCTTCATTTTACTATATTAAATTAATTTCCTGAGGAATAAATAAATTGTTAATCTAAAATTCCTTGGTGTCCTTTCGTGGTAGTGATTTCTCAGGTGCAATTAATGTTTTAAAAATCATTGACTATTGGAGAATGATAAATTATTCTAGATCTGGCTATTAATGAAAATCATTTTAAATTTGGAATCATTGCTTAGCATTTAAATTTCATAATTCTTCACAGGATTTAATTGCTAGAATATCTTGCATGATAAGGTTTTGGGCATTGACATTTAACTATTCATGATCGTCACTTTACCACATTTATAAAGTGCTCTAGATAACTTGTTTTTATTTAGTCTATGGTTAATTGAGTATAAAGGCACTGGTCTATAATCATTTTTATCGTGTGGTTATGTCTTATTTTAATCTATCCACCTCAATTGACCAACACTTGTTCTAAATTCATCAATTTGTCCATCTTCAAGCCTCCTAAAGCCTGTGTTTCACAAGCTATCCTCATTTATTCACCTTAGGGACTACTCCCCTTGACTTGTCTAGGAGAGAGTCTAAACGGAGTGAGTAAGGATTAGAGTGACAACCCTTACTCTGAGCGTTGTCGCGGTGCATAGACACTTTATGCGACAACATTTTTTGGCGCCGTTGTTGAGGATAGAGTTTTTCTGTTCTTGGTCCTCACGACATTTTTCTAATCATATAATCTTTTCCGCCATTCATTATCCTTGCAAGCGGCACAACATTTTTTTGCTCTGTTGCCAGGGATAGAGTTTTTTTGTCCTTGGTCCTCACGACATTTTTCTAGTCATCTCATCTTTTTCGCCATTCATTAGCACGTCAAGCGGCACAACATTTTTTGGTGCCATTGCTGGGGATATTTTATTCTCGACGTTGCAACGACATTTCCTCGTCATTCTTCTCATTTCTCATCTCTCATTCGAGCTAGCAAAGCCAACACTTCTTGGCATTGCCACCAAGGACCAATTTATTGGACCTTGGCTTTACGGCATTTCAACTCATTTTCCTAGCGTCATTTTGTCTCTTCATTTCTCACCATCCTAATTCTTGTCATCTCTCGCATCTAATCTTTTTATCTTCGCTTTCTGCACCTGGACATTCTGGTTGGTTTCCTATTTGGTTGGCAACTCTACTTATTCATTCATTTAATCCCAAACAAGGAGCCCTCCATGAATATCCATCTGCCTCCATCCACTAACTTTTTGGTTTCGCCTTTGGAAACTTTGTCAGAGATTCATGCTTAAGTGGCAACTTCACTTCTTCCACTTCTTAAATTTCTGCTAGAAGCTCGATTCTTGTAGATGCTTTTCTTGAGCAGGGATCTCTCTCTCTAGTATCCATTTGGCCCATCTTTTTCCCGTTAGGCAAGTCATCATGGATTTTTTCTTGTTTGATCCTTGTGATTTTACTAACATTCAGGGAGCTCTGCATGGTTAACCTTATTTTTTTGGTGAAGCCATTGATGAATTTCCTCCTTTTCAAGGTAACAATGCTTTTACTGTCGAGACTCACCTTCGAAATGTCAGTCTCTGTATAAGCAAGTGTCACCCATATTATAACTATGAAGATGTGAAAATGAAGATTTTCGTTCTCACCTTATCTGGAGATGCTTTAGATTGGTTTGTTAAGTTCCTTGATAACACTTTTGATTCTCTACAATCAATCATTGATGCCTTTGAAGATAGATATGGTTGTTGTAAATACTAAAAGGGGGGTGAATCAGTATTTCTTTTCAATTGTTATTATTACCAATTAAGATTCTTTACAATTTTAATCAAAGAAATGATTTTATTAAAATATAGAAAAGTATTGAATACAATATCTGATGAATTTTGCCAAGCACCAACTTGGACTTTGACAAGGCTCCAACCTCTAGGGCTCCAACCCTATCTTACCAAGGCACCAACCCCAAGGGCTTCGACCCTATAGTTTTACTCTGTCAATAAATGTTTGATTGTATTATATTATTCCCTTTTTTGTGATCTTTGTAACAAATCGTTGTCTGCACTACATAACCGCTTCAAGAGTGACTGCTTCTTCATGAGCCCTTTTTAGAGATTAACCCAACCAACAGACTTTCTCGACCTTCGACTTCCTTCTTCAACGTTGGATCTTCAGCTTCCATCTTCAACCTTCGGCTCTCTCTGTTTCTTTAAGTTCACGAGTTGTGAATTGTCGATTCTTCTGTGTGCCCGATGCCAAGATCAATACTTAAGGTGAGGTATTATAATTTGTATTTATACGGGTTTCCCCAATACCCAAAAGACACGTTCATTTGGAAGGAGAGGCCAACTAATGGATATTCATCCAATTACCCATAAATTTGTTTTATATACGAAAAATTTCATAGGAGAGACTGTACCCAATGAGGTCCTACATCCACGTCATCAATCGCAATCGCAACCTTTAACATTATAGCCGATAGTCATACTGCCAATGAAGCGAACGCGATATAATTTTAGACAGTCGTTAATAGATCCGTCAGGTCCACAGTAATATTGCAATCCGTCGTCTGTAGGGTTCACAAGTCTTATCGCAATCGACAGTCCGACAGTTTCACAAGTCTTATCGCAATCGACGGTCCGACGGGTTCACAAGACTTATTGCAATAGGTGGACCGATAAAGACAACCCTTTATGATTTGCGTAACTTCCGATACTCGGACGCGAGTGATACTACATAAAGGTGTATTCTAATGGAGCTGTCGAGTCCACATATTATATCGCAATTGACGTTTTGAATGGAACATGATTATGTGAACATAATGGTTTGCAATTATGCGATGGATGCGATATTATATTGAGTTGTATTGCAATGGTGCAGCGGATCCACATTATTATCGCAATCGTAGTTTTAGTGTGACATTCCTTTAAGACTTGCGATGCGAAGGTTCAGATACAGCAGATGCGATATTACAATAGAGGGTGTTATAATGGAGCAATAGGGTCCGCAACTCAGATCGCAATAGGAGATTTCAACATGACAAGGCTTTAAAAACTTGCGGTATGGGAGATGTGATATTTCTTTAGGGCGTGTTGTAATAGGACCATTGGGTCCACAACTTATATCGAATTAGGGATTTCAGTGTAACAAGGCTTCAATACTTGTGACGCGACGAATGCGATATTGTATCGAGGTGTGTTGTATTTGAGTAATCGGGTCCGCAATGCATATCGCAATCGGGGGTTTTGAGCAATGTTACATAACTCAATATAATAGAACCGCCGATAAAGTTCCTACGATGACACTGTTAACTCCTCTCAGCGCTTCCTCTTGGGCATATGCGTTTTAAAGGGTTCTCAATAACTTCTTCCTCTTACTCTTAGGTTCTTGCCCCTGTGATTTCTTTTCACTTTTTCGTTCTTCTGATAGCTCTTCTTCCACTGATATTACTATTGCTCCTGTGGCTTATCTTCCTGTGACCTCTTATAACTCTTCTTTGACTATTCCTGTTCTTGACTTCAATGGCTTCCTTGATGGCTTTCCTCCTTGGCTTCTTGCCCCTGTTGCTTCTCAAATCTGCTTCTCCTTTGCTTCACATCATCATTTGGTACCCCAGAATATTGCCGTATTGACATCAATGACAATCTAGATCAACAATCTCCCCCTTTGTCATCGGTGGCAAAATTCTTCTTCTCTCCCCCTTTGACATCAATGGCAAAGGAGTGCACAAGGAATCCCCCTGTCGAACTGCTCCCCCTGTCAAATCGCTCCCCTTGTCATGCGGCATCTTAAGAATCGGTTTAGTGTGATGCTAAAGCAATAATACCCATCTTTTGACAGAGATGTTCAAATGCTTCTCGAGGAAGAGGTTTGGTGAAAATATCTGCAATCTGTTCTTTAGTATTGATATATTCAAACTTGATGTTTTGTTCTGCCACCTATTCACGGAGAAAATGATACTTGATTGGTATATGTTTGGTCTTTGAGTGCATCAATGGATTTTTACTGAGACTGATAGCACTTGTGTTGTCACAATAGATGGTGATTGGTTGTTTAGTTTGTATGTTGACATCCTTTAAAGCTTCCTTCATCCATAGTATGTGTACAACAGTTAGTTGCGCCTATATATTCGGCTTCAGCTGTAGAGAGAGATATATATAATTTTTTTCGCTAGGCCAAGCTACCAGGCAATCTCCCATAAAAAATACATTTCCATTGGTGCTTTTAAGATCATCCATGCTTCCAGCGCAATTAGCAGTGGTATAAGTTGTCACTGTAGTATTTGTGCTTTTGGGATACCAAAGACTAGAGTCAAGAGTTCCTTTCAAGTATCTGAGAATTTTTTTCACAACCAACATGTGGGATTGCTTAGAAGCTAATTGAAATCTTCCCACCATTCCCACTACTTGTATAATGTCGAGCCTTGTAGCAGTTAAGTATAAGAGAGCTCCAATTATTGACCTGTAAAGAGTTGCATCTACCGGGGGGGATTCATCATCTTTGCTTAATTTACAGTTTGTGGTCATCGATGTGCTCATAGGTGCACATTCTTCCATTCCATATCTTTTAAGCATGTCTTTGAGATATTTTGTTTGAGAGATAAACATACCTTATGTGGTTTGCGATACTTGTAGTCCAAGGAAGTAGGATAGCTCATCAATCATTGACATTTCAAATTCTTTTGACATATTTTGAGCAAACTCATGGCTCATTTCATCATTATTGCTAGCAAAAATTAGATCATCAACATATACAAGGGTGATTAGTAATTTATCCTCATCCATCTTCATGTAGAGATTACTTCCTGCCACCCCCTTTTTGAAGTTTTGTTGTTGTAGATAGTGATCCAATCTTGTGTACCACGCTCTAGGAGCTTGTTTCAAACCGTATAATGCCTTTTTCAACTTACATACAAAGTCTTTTCCTTCTGCTAGATCAAAACCTTCTGGTTGCTCCATGTAGACTTCTTCCTTGAGTTCCCCATTCAGAAATGTTGATTTTACGTCCATTAAATAGACTTTAAATCCTTTTGAGCATGCAAATGCCAAAAGCATCCTTATAGCTTCCATACGAGCTACCGGTGCAAAGGTTTCTTCAAAATCGATTCCTTCAATTTGTGAATAACCTTTACAGACAAGTCTTGCCTTATTTCTGATGATTTGTCCATCTTCATTCATTTTGTTTTTGAACACGCACTTAGCTCCAATGATATTTTTATCCTTTGGACGAGGAACCAGCTCCCATGTCTTTCTCGATTTGAGACATTTCTTCTTCCATGGCTTCCACCCAATGAGCATCCTTGCTTGAGTAAAATTTTATGGTTCTATCATAGATAGGAGAGCAACATCATTATCCTTGGTGTACTTGTCATCCTTCTTTGGGTTTGTATTCCTTCATCTACATTGCCAATAATCTGCTCTTTCGAGTGATGTTTTTGGAGGAATTTCACTTTTGAAGGAGTTTGAGATGGTTCTTTTTCTTTTTGTTTTTCTTGATCTTTTTCTTCCTTTTCAGGTTCTTCTTCACTTTCTTCAATAAAGGGGTCAACTTCATGATCTTTAATTTTCTTTTCTGGAAGCCCTTTATCAATCTTCACATCAATATTGTCCACTATTTTCCGTAGTCGATTATTGTAGCACTTGTAAGCTTTGCTTCTGGTAGAATACCCAAGGAATATTCCTTTGTCAACTAGAGAATCAAATTTTCCTGGTCAGTCATCATTGATCTTTATGAAGCATTTGCTTCCAAAAATCCTTAAGTATTTTACTGAACCAGGTCTTCCTTTCCATAATTCATAAGGAGTCTTCTCGTTATTTGGTCTTAGTTGAGTTCAATTCAAGATATAAACAGTTGTCCCCACTGCTTCCTTCCAAAATTTTGGCTACAAGTCAACTGCTAGTAACATAGTTCTTGCCATTACTTGAACAATTCGGTTTCTCCTTTCAACTACCCGATTTTGCTTTAGGTGTTCTAGTAGCGGAGAGCTCTCTTTCGATTCCATGTTCTTTACAAAATTTATCAAATTATTTTGATGTGAATTCTCCTCCTCTATCTGTTCTAAGACATTTAATTTTGGAATCTTTTTCATTTTCTATAAGAGCTTTAAGATTCTTAAAACATTCAAATGCTTCACATTTATATTTTATGAAATATACCCACATCATTCTAGTATAGTCATCAACAAATAAAGCAAAATACTTTTCTTCTTGGAGTGTTAGAGTTCTGGTTGGCCCACATAAATCTGCATGAATGATCTCTAGAGATTTTGATGTGGGACCTCCTTAGTCTTGTGGTTGGTTCTAGTTTGCTTTCCATGTTGACATGGGCCACATACAGCTTGACCTGGTTTGGACCTATATCACAGGGTTTGGCGAACTTGAAGCTTCAGGTTCGAAATTCAGTGAACCTAAAAAAAAAATTGAAATTCGTTCAGGTTCGCCGAACTTGAAAGTCGAACCTGAACGGCGAACCTGAACGAATTCGAACCTAGTCGAACCTAATCGAACCTGAAAAATCGAACTTGTACGTATTTTAATGCGAATTTCAACGGTTTTTTTTAGGTTCGATGGTTTTTCTGGCAGTTTTATTAACTTGTTTACGAGAAACGCCTTTGGTGCATACCTGAAATGATGTGACATTCCTACAGTAAACTCGGTTGAATCTATTGGTATAGCAATGATGGATATCCATATTAAATGGAAAATCAACACCTGTACTAAATTGTTTTCAAATCAGTTTTGGCTCATTGTTCTCATGTAAAATATGTGTGTACAATTTGTCATCTAGAAGTTCCAAACCCTTAGCTTTCATCTCTGTGAAAAGATGGCGTGCTTCTTCCTCTAGGCCTACTTTGTGACAAATCCTGATCAAATACTCATAGTTTACTGAATCCAAATTGGGATCCGTTCCACTCTGTTGAATCAGGAATGAATATGCTTCCTCAAAATCTTTGTCGAAGAGGATTCCCTTAAGGAGATGAGCATAAGTACCATACAGAGGCTTAATCCCTTCTTCTTTCATTTTATCCACGAACTGAAGTGCGCCTCCAAGCTTCCTTGTCTTGCAACTTTGCAAGCATAATTAATCATTATATCATATGTAAATGCATCTAGTTGGTAGCCACTGTACAGTGTCATAATACATCTAACAGTGGCCTAAAAACTAATTAGTGGTCATCTTATATAATTGGAAGGTTATTTGCATTGTTCAAACTTTAACTTCCTACAATGATGTGTATGCTTAAATTTTGATCATGTTTTGATTATGTGATTTTTAAAAGATTACTAGTATTTGACATTCATATAAATTTTGAAGACTGAAAATTATGTCATTTCTTTTTGCAAACTACTATTGTGTATGTTTACATTTTTAGAATGATTACATTATTCATGTATGTTTACTAATAAGAATTTGTATTCATGTGTTTATGGATCGATTTTGAATTTTCTATTATTTTTTCATATATAGATATATATATAAATATATATATATTGAAAAATATGTATAGTCGAACCTAATGCCGAACCTCATTCGAACCTGATCGGAAAATTCGAATTCGAATCGAACTTAATCATTGTCGAACTCGAACTGTGTCACATAGGTTTGGACATCTTTGGAATGTCCTTTACTACATTGATTTTGCTGACATTGATCAAGTTATCAAAACTTGTATTCCCCAGTCGCTTATGCCACAACCAGCATTCATTTGTTTGACTTAGATAACGTTTATCTTCTTGAATTTTGTTCAAAATGTAGACGTTATCTGATGTTCTAACTCCTTTCACCACAAGTTCTCCTGAGGAAGAGTTCCTTATTTCACAATTTTTAGTGTTGAAGACAACATTATGTCCTTGATCGCAGATTTGTCTAACACTCAAGAGATTGCGTTTGAGCCCATCTACCAGCAAAGCATTTTGAGCCTTTCCTTTTCCATTAATAAGGGTAACAGTTCCTTTTCCAGCAATTTTGGCAAACCCGCTCCCAAAGGATACATTTCCTTCCTTTTTGTTTAATAAGACAAACTTCCTTTTATCACCTGTCATATGTCTGGAGCACCCACTATCCACAAACCAAAGATTTTCCCCACTGTGAGCACATAGAGCTAGACCACATTTATCCGTATTGGGATTTTCATCTTTTGCTTCTCTACTATTGAGGGGGCAATTTTGTTTGCTATGTCCATTACCATTACATAATGAGCAAATTGGATCAAATTTGGACAAAGGATCAAACGAGTTGAAGGTCTTGATTTGCCCTTGCCCTTTGAGCCTACATGGTTTATTAGTCTGATCCTTCAATCTTGGTGCTTCATTCTTACAAGCCATGCAATGTTTAGCTTAATGACCAAATTTTTTACAATAACAACAATGCCCAAGAAAGACAGTTTGGTACCTGTTATAATAGCCATGATTTGAATAAACCTTCTTTCTTGGAGTTGCTCTTTCTTCATTCTTTGGATTTTAGTCGGGCCTTTGATGAGATGATTTTTCTTCTTTTGGATTGCTGCAAAGTACGTCGGCATAGTTTCTTGCATTATCCTTAGCACTTGATGAAAAATCGATCTTGGACTTGTCACTTTGAGATTTCTGAGTGTTGAGAATGTGATCAAGTGTTTGAGAGCTTTGCCAAATTCTTTTGATGTGTTCCATTTCCTTTTTGAGAGATACTATTTCAGCTTCATGTCTTCCACATATAATGTCCTCCCTTCTTTTAGCTTCCTCTTTGTCTGTTTTAAGAGAGATAACCTTCTTTTATAACTCCTCATTTTCTTCAATGGTACTTATCAGTAATTCATTTGTATCTTCTTCGTTTTCTTGTCTTGGTTCATCATCTTCAGTGAATGCCATAAATAGTACTTTCTTGCTTCCAGCATAGTCATTCTCTTCATCTCATTCATCATTACTTTCTTTGTGATGAAAGATATCTTTGGATGATTTCTTCTTGATGACCACATATTCATCCTCATCATATTCATCTTGTTTAGAGAGGAAATTCTTCTTAGTAAATCCTTTATTTTTGTATATCCTTCCTTCCTCATCATCATTGTTATGCTTATGAGGACATTTTCCAGCATAATGACCTATTCTTCAACAGTTGAAACAAATAAGAGGATGCTTACGTTTTAGCTTGGATCCTTTCTTTAGTCTACGTACAAATTGCACCAATTTGGATTCAACATTGAAGTCATCACTGCTGGTATTCCATCCTTTTCCCTTTTTTGATTTTGAAGCCTTGAATGCTACATCTTTGGAACTTGGGATTCCTTTTCTCATCTAATAGGTAGTGAGGATTCCATGAAGTTCATCCATTTTGAGAGTGTCTAGTTCCTTCATTTCTTCTATAGTACTTACTTCGGAGTCAAATCTTTCTGGGAGAGATCTTAAGACCTTTTGAACAACAGTGCTTTCTTCAATCTTTTCTCCCAGTCCTTTAAGAGAATTGACTACTTCAAGTACTCGGAGGAAGTATGATGCAATATCTTCTTCATCATCCATTTTCAGACTTTCGAACTGCCTCCTATGAGTTTGAAGTTTTTCCTTCTTAACCTTGGAGTCCCCATCATATAAGCTAACCAGCTTATCCCATACTTGTTTGGTCAAGTCACAATTCAAGAATTTCGTAAACTCGGAATCAGTAATTGCACTGGTAATGGAATTTAGAGCTTTGGAATTTGCAATGTACGCTTTCCTTTCATCTTGATCAGTAGCAAGAGTGGGAGAGGCATTGTACCCATTCAAAACAACATTGCAAACTTCAGGTCCAAGGGACGTTAAGTAGTAAGACATTCTCTTTTTCCAAAAACCAAAATTAGTACAATCGAACAAGGGAAGCCTTCCTGTCATTTCTTAATTCTTCATTGTAACTAAGAATCCTTCTTCCAGTTGTTAGGTTGATTCTGAAGAAGCTGGCTCTGATACCAATTGTTAGAAATACTAAGAGGGGGGTGAATCAGTATTTCTTCTCAATTGTTATTAATACCAGTTAAGATTCTTTACAATTTTAATCAAAGAAATGATTTTATTAAAATATAAAAAAGTATTGAATACAATATCTGATGAATTTTGCCAAGCACCAACTTGGACTTTGATGAGAATCTAACCTCTAAGGCTCCGACCCTCTCTTACCAAGGCACCAACCTTGAATTTAGGAGCACCAACTTCAAGGACACCAATCCTTCCAATTCTGAGGCACTAACCCCAAGGGATCCGACCCTAAAATTTTACTTTGTCAAGAAATGTTTGATTGTATTATATTGTTCCCTATTTTTGTGATCTTTGTAACAAATCATTGTTTGCACTACATAACCGCTTCAGGAGTGACTGCTTCTTCACGAGCCCTTTTTAGAGATTAACCCAACCAACAAACTTGCTCGACCTTCGGCTTCCTTCTTCAATGCTAGATCTTCGACTTCCGTCTTCAAACTTCAGCTCTCTCTCTTTCTTTAAGTTCACGAGTTGTGAACTGTCGATTCTTTTGTGTGCCTGATGCCAAGATCAATACTTAAGCTGAGGTATTATAATTTGTATTTATATGGGTTTCCCCAATACCCAAAAGACACGTTCATTTGGAAGGAGAGGTCGACTAATGGACATTCATCCAATTACTCGTAAACTTGTTTTATTTGCGGAAAATTTCATAGGAGAGATCATACCCAATGAGGTCCCACATCCACGTCATCAATCACAATCACAACTTTCGGAGGTCCCACAATCGCAACCTTTAACATTATAGCCAATATTCATATTGTCGATGAAGCAGACGTGATACAATACTAAACAGTCATCAATAGATCCGTCAGGTCCACAGTAATATCGCAATCGGCGGTCCGTCGGGTTCACAAGTCTTATCGCAATCGATGGTCCTACGGGTTCACAAGTCTTATCGCAATCGGCGGTCCAAAGGTGACAACCCTTTATGATTTGCGTAACTTCCAATACCCGGATGCGTTACTACATAGAGGTGTATTCTAATTGAGCTGTCGAGTTTGCATATTATATCGCAATCGGCATTTTGAATGGAACATGATTATGCGAACATAACGGTTTGCGATTATGCGATGAATGTGATATTATATTGAGTTGTATTGCAATGGTGCAGCGGATCCACATTATTATCGCAATCGTAGTTTTAGTGTGACATTCCTTTACGACTTGCGATGCGAAGGTTCCGATACAGCAGATGCGATATTACAATAGTGCGTGTTATAATATCGCAATCGGGTCCGCAACTCAAATCGGAATCGGAGATTTCAACGTGATAGGGCTTTAAAAACTTGTGGTATGGCGGACGCGATATTTCTTTAGGGCATGTTGTAATAGAACCATCAGGTCCGCAACTTATATCACAATCGGGGATTTCAGTGTAACAAGGCTTCAATACTTGCGATGCAGCGGATGCGATATTGTATTGAGGTGTGTTGTATTTGAGCGATTGGATCCGCAATGCATATCGCAATCTTCAATTTTGAGGAGTGTTACATAACTCAATATAATATAACCGCCGATAAAGTTCCTTCGATGACACTGTTAAATCCTCTCGACTCTTCCTCTTGGGCGTATGCGTTTTAAAGGGTTTTCAACGACTTCTTCCTCTTACTCTTGGGTTATTGTTCTTGTGACTTCTCTGTGATTTCTTTTCACTCTTACGTTCTTCCGATAGCTCTTCTTCTGATGATGTGTTCTTCTTTGCTCCTCTAATATCATTGTTGCTCCTGTGGCTTGTCTTCCTGTGACCTCTGATAACTCTTCTTTGACTGCTCTTATTCTTGACTTCAATGGCTTCCCTGATGGCTTTCTTCCTTGGCTTCTTGCTCCTGTTGCTTCACGGATTTGCTTCTCCTTGGCTTCACATCATCATTTGGTATCCCAGAATATTGCCATATTGACATCAATGACAATCTAGATCAACAATGGAGATAAAGAAAAGGTCAAAGCGAGAGTTGAAGTAAAGGAAACTATAGAAGTTGAAAATAATTTCAAGGAGTTAATTCAAATGGTTAAAGACATACAGTTAAATCAGGGTCAAGTAATCAAGAATTTAGAAGTTAATCAGGGTCAACTTATTGAAGATATGGAACTTAATCTAGCAAGATTAACCGCTGATAATGCCACGGAAATTAATTTTATGCGAAGCAAGTTATTAGCCCTAGAAGAAAAGATGATGATCATGGAATTCAATAATTCAAATCAAGTAATTGCCATGAAAGCAAGTATCAAGAAGAAATAAGTTTGATTCAGAACAGATTGTCAACTATGGGTGAAGAAATGATCATCATGAAATTCAATTATAATAATCATTTAGCTACCATGCAAGCAAATCATAAGAAAGAGATAAACTATATGCAAAACTGCTTCATGGGCATGAAAGCAAAGAATGATAAAATTATAAAGGACATGGAAGTTGGTCAGATATGTCTTCAGAATAGGTTATTGACCATGGAGAAAAACCATGCCAAGGAGGTCAGCGTTATGAAGGTTGAACACTCTAATCAGATGGATGCCATAACAATGGAAAAGATACAGGTACAGAAATTTCAGCATCAGTAAGAGGATGAAAGAAACAAGGAAACGTCAACAGATCATAAGCCTCCCTGTCTGCTGCAGCAAACTCCATCTTATTATGAGGAGGTCATTTGTTCCATTGAAAAGTGGCTAATTGAAGGTGACCTAGATAAAATAGAAATTGATAAGAATCAAGTTGATGCTTGCATGGTTGATCCACCAGTCATACAAATCAGATTCATAAAGAAGCGCAGGTCACAAAAGTCTTGAATATTCCAAATTTTCCATATGAGCATTTTTCGGATCAAGAAAGAAGTTGTGCGCCGACCACATCATCATCAACATCACAAGCCTGCCACAAAGAAAAAGTGCAAGAGAAAGAGAATGAGAAAGTTGTTTGATCCATCTGATGGCCGCGAGCAGCTTGATTTTCAGTTAGGAAAAAGTCCTACTGTATGCAGGATTGGGCATGGCACATCCAAGAAACAACAGACAGATTTGCCTGAAAGCAGGCAAATGCTCAGTATGCACTATATTGAACGCATTTGATGCCATGGGGCATCTTTGTATTGTATTTGTAACCTTATACCCTGTTATTTTAGTATTTCACTTTGTAGTTAGATTTGTGTTTTTCATGTTATTAGGATAGTTAATAAATGAAGAGCTTATATCGTTCTTGTGCATGATGTTATATGATGATTTTTGGATGGACGTTACTTATGTTGTATTATGTGTTGCATGGATGCAAATTTTGGATTCTCACATTCCTCCGGTGCAGCAATGTGTCCCCAAGTAGAGCCAGATGTTGACCACTACGTATCAATGACCCATAGTAGTACACCCCCTTTTTGTGCAAAAGGGATAGCACTTGACCGATGTGTCCGTGTTGTACAACTATCATCACAAACTTGACTTCGAAGATGTTACGTAAACTCCTTCTGCATGTGTATAATGTAAATAATCTCAGCAGATCTGTGTCATGTATGTAACGACCTAGGTAAACCTACTTTTCTAGTCACTATCTCCATTCTGGGAGGATTTTTGTCTCACTGATCCATTTTCGGATAGTCAGCAGAGTTTCCCTCCAGTCTTACCCCAAGCTAGAATGGATTTTGTCGCCAGGATCTTAGGCGATCGAGTCTATGTAAAAGTGATTTGGGAATAATACTAACTATTTGGTTAGGTTATTTTATTACAAATTGTTTGGTCTATTAGATCATATGTGTCGCAGAAATGGGTAGTCTGTGAGGGTCTATTACAAATGGGTTTTCCCCCCTATGATGTAAAAAATATTAAAATCAAGATGTAAAGTGTCTTGAGGGTAGGAAAAATAATTTATCCCCTCATAAATTAATTAATTAAATTTTTTGGCCAAAAATTAATTAAAATCCTAAGCCAGAAATTTAATTAATTCTAGATCCTAGGTAAATTTAAATTCTCCAAAAGCAAAATTCGTCGGTCCTAAAAAATTAAAGTTTAAAAGGTCTTGGGACTAAGGTAAATTAATTATTTTGTTAAATTTTGAACCTTTGATCCCTGGAGGTTAAGTCAAAATCAAATTTTTGGGGAAATTAACTCAAAAATTTTATTTTTGTGTCAATTAAAATGCATTTAACGGAAAATTTCGAATTTCCCAAAATATTTAAATATTTCAACAATTGAGATTAAAAGAAATTTAATCTTCATCAACAGTCAAGATTGCTTTGACGAGGATCACTCGAACTAGCCGTTGTAGGAATTATCTTTAAATAGGAAGTCATTTGTCAATCGATGGATCCGACCTTTGAGTCGCATGCTTAGCAAGAAGCTCTTGTGTAATCTTTTTTCTGGATAGTGTTACTCTTCATGGAAATATTGTAAGACCTGTTGTTTTCATGCATAATTTTTTCTAAAGCCATTGATGATAGCTTCTAAAGAGTGATTTGAGTACAGGTATCTTGCTCAGTCACTAGGATTTGAATAATAATCTAAATTTTGAACGTAATAGCAAATATCTCTATTTGTCTGAGTTTTATTATTATTTTCTCGCTCTATTTTTTATGCTTGGATCGATTTTGCAAAAAAATCTTGATTTTTAAATCCCAGAGCGTTAGGGGAAGTTTTCAGTTGGACCAACCAACTCCCGATCCGTGTATTCCGAAGAGCCTAGCTAAATTAGCTTCGGGCTTATATAAGATTTTATTGGTGGTACATTAAGGGTTTGAAGTTAGCACCTCCTTTAAAATTAAAATTAAAAAAATAATAATAAATAAATAAATAAAATAAAAATAAAAATAAAAAAATTGTGCAACATAATGATAGATCTAGTTGATTAGAGCCTACAGTATGTAAATTTTGTAATTATTTTTCTAACATGAGTTTTTCTCGGTTTTAATTTTTATCATTGTATATGTCGTTTGGATGTTTTCTTGTTGTCGTGCAGCTAACAGATCTAAGGAAGAAATTTTTGCAGGGTCTAGATCTAGGCCCTGGAGCGTAAAATCTAGATCTCCGGGGTCTATCAACATAATTTTCCAAGGATATTATTCAAATTTTTTGCAATCCAAGGCTTTGAAAATTTTAAATCTGGAAATTTTTATAAAGGTTTCAAGGAAATCTAAAGCAAAAGGATTCAACATTTTAAATAAGAATTTCTGGAAATGTTCTAAAGGGGTTTTTGGCTACCATTTATCTATTGACTAAGTTTTCCGAACTGCAGCTTGAGGTTTTTTATTCTTTGCTGCAGAAAATTTCGGATTCTTTAGAGAACTCTCTTGCCTCCTTTACTGCCAAAATCACAGCACCTCTGTCTGCTGCGTTTTTTCCAGCTTGCTTGGCTCACTGTCTCTTCAGCTTACATACATCATTTCCATCATATTCGGCTGCAAATTTCAATTTATTTTAGACTGCATTTTCCCTTTTTTTGTTACAGCCTTCATCCCCTGCAAAAAAAACGTTGCTCCATCTCCATTTGAATCCCCTCATTTTGTTGTCATACCCCTGCTGCAAACCCGGCTGCCCCATATGCGGCCTTCCTCGCCCGCATGCCCTTCTTCCTTGCAGCCCCTCGCATCCCTTTGCATCCCTCCTCCATCCGTAGCTCCTCTCGCAGTCCATTCCCCTTGCAGTCATCCAAACACTACCTGCATTAAACACTTAGCTCTGTCTACCAAAACACAGCCTTATCATTCTCCACAGCTCCAATCTCCCTGAGTGTTCCTCCCTTCTGCTGTCTCCATTCACTGCTTGCTGCCTTCGTCTACCCACTAACTCTCCTCCATCATCCCATCAAGCGAACCTGCAAGCAAAACATCCGACCTTCTTTTTTTTTGGTTTGTTTTTTATGTTTTCATGTTAAGTAGGGTTTAGGCCTTTTCATGTGATTCGATTTTTTTAGGTTTTGTCTATCTTTAAACTTTATTTTTATTTTTTTTCTCATGTAACTTAAGACTTCAATTTGTGTCTTGATTAGTTAGATTTTATTTTTTATATTTTTTGTTTTATGAATTAGAGTTGTGTTTTAATTTTTTTTTCATTTAAAACATTCAAAAATAAATAAAAAATTAAATAAAAATCTAAGAAAAAATTTATAAAAAAAATTAAAACATTAAAAAATTAGTCAAAAAAAATTGACTTTAGAATTGCGAATGAAATAAATCAAAGGAGGATTTGCGCTTTCACATTAAAAAATTTTAATGTGGCCTATTGCCGATTAAAATTTCAATTTATTAACCCTTTGATTTGTTTTACTTTAGTCACATCAAAAATTTAATCTCTTCATTTTACAACATTAAATTAATTTCCTAAGGAATAATTAAATTGTTAATTTAAAGTTCCTTTGTGTCCTTTCGTGGTAGTGATTTCTTAGGTGCGATTAATGTTTTAAAAATCATTAACTATTGGAGAATGATAAATTATTCTAGGCCAATGTTTTAAGACTCCGACTCCGACTCGGCCGAGCAATGACTCCGACTCCGACTCCGAAACGGTAATGACTCGGCCGACTCGTTTTCAATGACTCGGTCGTTGTAAAAAATACATTAAATA
>APFE030546647.1:110844-139463 GCA_000404065.3 Pinus taeda
GTGAGAGAATGAGAGCTCTTGGGTGAGTTAAATAGCTTTTGGGAGGGGGATATGGACCCCAAAGATGTTTTAGAAATATTGTAATAATGTTTGGAGTCCACCAAAACCCTAAAACCAATTGCAAAACCCCAAAAAAACCGTTTAACAGTTTGCTGTTGCGTCCGGTTGGTGAAAGCCAGTGACCCGGCCATTTTTTAGCGGACCCGGCCGGGTCGGCCGAGTCAGCAATGACCCGGCCGAGTCATTGAGTGACTCGGCCGGGTCATCGCTGACTCGGCCGACCGTGCCGTTTCTTTGACCGAGTCAATTCCCAAGCCATCGACCCGGAACGACTCGGCCGGGTTGGTTGTGACTCAGTCGGGTTGTAAAACATTGTTCTAGACCTGGCTATTAATGAAAATCATTTTAAATATGGAATCATTGTTTAGCATTTAAATTTCATAATTCTTCACAGGATTTAATTGCTAGAATAGCTTGCGTGATAAGGTTTTGGGTGTTGACATTTAACTATTCATGATCGTCTCTTTGCCACATTTATAAATTGCTCTGGATAGCTTGTTTTATTTAGTCTATGGTTAATTGATTATGAAGGCATTGGTCTATAATCATTTTTATCTTGTGGTTGTGTCTTATTTTAATCTATCCACCTCAATTGATCAAGACTTGTTCTAAATTCATCAAGTTGTCTATCTTCAAGTCTCTTAGAGCCTGTGTTTCATAGGTAATCCTCATTTATTCACCTTAGGGACTACCCCCCTTGACCTGTCTAGGAGAGGGTCTAAATGGAGTGAGTAAGGATTAAAGTGACAACCCTTACTCTAAGCGTTGTCGCGGTGTCTAGACACTTCGTGCGACAACACTCGTTACAACAACAAATGTTTCACTTTTATCTAACCTTTCCTCTAGGCAAGATCAAAAAAACAGAGATCAAAAATGTAGTTGAAGGAGAGCTGAATATCACAACAACCCTTCGGGCACAATCCCAACCAACTCACACATCTGAAAATTACTTTTATAACAGCACACTTATAAGAGCACTAAATTCTATTTCTAGATTCATCTAGGTATGCTAAAACACATGACATTTCATTTTAGTCGTTCCAACAAATAACTCATTAAACCAGCGATGTAACTACTCATAAAATGAGAATCCAAAGTCTCAATTTTTCAAAACTGCGACATATGAATTTACGGCAGCAATAGTACACTTCGTATATGACACAAATAAAAATGAAGTTTAATACTCAACTCACCCTAAGTTGGTACCAGCATCTTCAAATCATGCCCAGCAAGGACTCTTCAATTGCTTCACAAACCCTGGTTATATATCCACCATCCATAACAAACACTAGCAAGCAACACATTGTCCTAGCAAGGGAACCCAACAAGCTATCTAGCCAAACTAAAGGCTCCACATCAAGCTAACATTAAAATACACAATTCCAATATTGGATCTCCCTCTTGCATCCAACAAGATATCTAGAAGATTCCCAAGTACACCTTACACAAAATCCAATTGGATCCAACTACTACAAATCTTATTTTAAAAATTCATCCCATAAACCCCAAGTCAAGCTCACACCAAAACTTCAAGTTTAAGCTTTAGAATTTTCACAAAACTAACAAACGTACCTTGCTTTCCTGAAGCATCCAACTTTGACCTCTTCTCCTTCGACACATGAAAGTAGACAGGGCAGCCAAAGATTCTCAAATGTCCAACTTCTGGCTTCATTGAGGGGAAGTCGACTTCCTGTTGAGGGGAAGTCAACTTCCTGCTGAGGGAAGTCGAAACTCAGTTGTCGGAAGCCAGTGTGTGGGTCTGGGAGGCAGAAAGTCGATTTCTCAGCGAGCAAAGGATCCAGAGGAGAGGCAGCGTAATACCCAGGAGGGTTGACGCAATTATGAGCAGAGGCTGACGCAAAGCCTCCAGAGCAGCAAGATCAGTCACTGATTCTCTAGTGACAAGGTGAGATCATTTCACCAGTCTTTTGTTCAGTATTCTCTCTGTATCGGATTGTTAGTTGAGCATCCTAGAATTGTACTCAGAATTTCTCTTGCATAATAATAAAACCCTCAAATTTGTTTCACCGGTTTTTCCCGCATTGGGTTTTTCCAGGGACTATTTGTCCAAAAAAAACAGTGTCCTATGTGTTGTATTTTTCTTTCTTGCTCAGTATTTTGTTTCCACATATATGTTAATTAAGTGAAGGATGCAGATGTATTTACTTCAATATTTACGGTAGAGCACAGTAAATAACTTGGATGAATTTACAAGTAGGAGAAGTAACATCAATTTGTTGCAATAGGGATTCCGGCTTAGGAATTTTCACATGGTATCGGAGCTAGTGCAAGTGAGACAAGAAGAGCAAAACCAGAAACCCCAGCGCTGAGCAGAAGGGGAAATCAAAAAGCTGCAAGATGCAACAAGTCGAAACCCCAGAGGGTTTGCGTAGTTCTAGCTGAAGGACCGAAAATTCGAAGTAGTCTCTCTCTGAGTGAGTTGACGGAGAGAAAGAGCTTCCAATTCGAATTTTCTCATGGCAGAGTGAGCAGCGTTGAGCCTTAGCGTAAGGAGCAGTTGATGGGACGTAGATTTTTCAGTTGGCAGTTCTGTCGGGCTGAAAGCCAACAGAAGAAAGAAGAAGAGCATAGTGAGGGAATACTTCCTCGGTGACTTCTTGCCGAGGAAATCGGCATTTCTCAATTGTTGAGCAACAGAGGAGCAACAACTTAATAGCTCCATCAGGGAGTACGTAAGGCAAACTAGGAGCTACGTAGAAAGAGGGAGTTGTACGACATTTTTCGGAGGATATGGAAACCAGTAGCTTGAGGAATCAGGACAAGTTGGACGGGGCTTCCAACTATGCCATCTGGAAGGCTATAATGACCCTCCTTTTAAATGAGCATGCCCTCAAGATGTATGTTGATAATGTGGTAGTTGTCCCAGCGGATGCAGATCCGTTGAAGAAGTACAGAGCTGAGATGGCTAAGGCGAAGAGGATGATCCTGGATGGAGTAGAGGATCACGTGGTGTGCCACGTTGCTAGCAAAGGAACCGCTAACGAGATGTGGGATGCCTTGGCCACATTGTATCAGGGATCTTCCGAGCAACAGAAGATGTACTTAGAGTAGAAGCTGAGATCTGCTCAGATGCATAAGGGAGAATGTGTAGATCCATTCCTCATGAAACTGAAGGAGACACGTGATGGGTTGTCGGTTGCGGGGCACACACCTTAGGACTCAGAGTTAGTGAGACTGGCTCTAAATTTTATCTCGAATGATTGGCAAATCTTTGTCCAGAGTACCCTGGGCAGAGCAGCATTGCCAAATTGGGACAAGATGTGAGCAGCTCTGAAACAAGAAGAGCTTAGGAGAGACCCGCTCAAGGTAAAACTTGACAGGAGCAACAGCAGCAGTGGGTCGAAGCCCAAAGTGGAGGAAGACGATAACACGACCCTTACATCAAAGAGACAGCAGGGGCAACAGAGATGAAAGGAGGACGTCTCCAAGGTGAAGTGTTCCAGATGTGGTAAAATGGGCCACTATGCATCCCAGTGTCCTTTGAAGAAAAAGGACAAGGATGAGAAGCATGATCCGAAGGTTGCCAAGGAGTTCACCATGACAACCAAGATACCTCCAGGAGGGAGATCGGATGATATAGAGTTGTAGTCAGAAGGACTATAGATGGGCAGTATCCTTGAGGAGCCCATCTCTTGGATCATCACCTTGCCACGGGAGCCCATGATCAAGAGTAGCGGGATGGTGGAGTTTCAATTGGTGCCATGGAGTGTTGATTCGACAGATGCAGTGGCTAGAAGAGCCAGAGACTGAGCAGCGCAAAGCAGAGAGCCAGTAGTGCAAGAAGGCAAAGTGCAGAGCTTCAGCAGTGCAGTAGCTTCAAAGGCAAAATGGGACTAGCAGCAGTCAAGATTTCTGCACCGAGGTGTATCCACTGGATACTTGTCCAATTTTGGGTGTTTTCAATTGCTTCTCTCAGCAACTGAGTTGCAGTGCGGATGCAATGCTAGCAGCATAACAGATGCAGCGTTTGAGAGGGAGTTGCAGTGTAGATGTAGCATTGGCAGTGACAGTGTCGAAGGCAACAGTACAGTAGCAGCAGTATCGCAGTGGTTGGTGGACAGCAAGTCAAACGTTAGCAACGCAAAGACGATGCTTCAAAATTATACAGTATGTAGAGAGGTAGTGTATTGCTAGAGCACATTCCTCGCTAATAGGGAGTGTTGATTTGGAGTGGCATCGGATGTGCTCTAAGCCTCAAATTTTGCAAGGAGGCTGTTAGTTTTTGGTAGCATCAGATGTGCTCTAAGCCTCAAATTTTGCAGCGAGGCTATTAGTTTTTGGTAGCATCGGATGTGCTCTAACCATGAAAATTGGTGGAGAGGCTAAGGCACTCCGAAAGAGACTCCAAGCAGCTCCAACCCCACCCAAGAAAAGAACTCAAATGGCAAAGAAAACAGTCAGTAAGCTAGCTACAACAGCCCCGAAAAATTTGGATCAGTCTGATCCTCCCATCACCAACATAGAAGATGAAGAAATGGCTCATCTGGAAGCCTCCCAAGGAAGCCCTTCCAATCCCTCATATGCAGATGTAGCAAGGGAAAAACCAGCTGAAAGCTCCGACTCCTCGAAGGAGGAAACCTTCGAGCAACCCACAAGAAAAGTCGGCAAGAAATCCCGTAGAGAAGCAAGGGAAGAGGAGGCTGAAAGGCTCAAAACTCAAGGGAGCCAGCCTACAATAGAGATGTCTATCGGGAGAAACTCCAGGAATAGGCCCCCTAAGGGAGGCTCCCATCCCACCCCTAGTAAATAATGTGCCTCGTCTCTTGGAACTGTAGAGGTCTGGGCAACCCCTCGAAAGCAGAAGCGGTCAAGGATCTTCTTAAAATAGAACCCTCAGACATTCTAATGCTCCAAGAGACTAAGATAGAGGGGAAAGCCCTCCTAGACACCAGCAAGAAGAAATGGAAGAAAAGCACAGGAAGAGCAGTCAGCTCAAGAGGCTCATCCGGAGGGCTTGCAACTCTTTGGACAGAAGACCTCTTCCCGCTGAACAAACATCATGAGACCCAGCACTGGATCTACACAGAGCTAATGCATTGTACAAGTAAGTTAACCATCTCCCTTTTCAATCTTTATGTACCTGTCCTGTATTCTGAAAAGAGGGACTATTGGAATTCCTTCACTGAATTCCTTGAGCAGCACTCCCCTAGCAATATCATTCTTGCTAGGGATCTTAATATTGTTTTAAAAGTTAAAGAAAAAAGGGGAGGAACTAATAACAGAGACCCCATGATCCATATGGTGGAAGACCTCATCCAGCAGTGGGATCTTCTCGATTTCACTCGGTCAAAGGGCTCTACACATGGTCCAACAACCGAGTGGGTGAGGACCATATCTCTGCTTCACTGGACCGATTTTTAGTCCAAGGTGCTCTGATGATGAACAAGAAGATAATCATCACCAAAATCCTACCCAAATTGACCTCAAATCATAAGCCAGTCCAGCTCATTCTGCAAGATGAAGAAGACCTTGGCCCAATTCCCTTTCGATTCAACCCTCTTTGGATAGAAAGGGAAGGCTTCATAGACACAGTGAAAACCACATGGGCTAAACCAGTCATTGGGTCCTCTAGTTATGTGTGGGAACAAAAGCTCAAAGCCACAAAGCAAGCCCTGAAGGAATGGATAAAGAAACCAGCCCCAAATCCAACCAGCCAAAGAAAAGAAATTGTTCAGTGCCTAAAGGCTCTGCAAGTTGAAATGGAAAGCAGAGATATTACCCCAACGCTCCTTGACAAAGAAGTAAAAATTCAATGTTCAACATTTCGATCTTTCCGAATGGAGGAAGAGTACTGGAGAATCAAATCTCGAAGTCTGTGGCTGAAGGATGGCGACCGGAACACCACCTTCTTCCATCGCCAATATCGAGCAAGACTCTCCAGAAACCATATCTCTGAAATAACAACAACAGAGGGGCAGATCTGCAAAGGGTTCAGCCAGATAAAAGAGGCAGCCGAAAGACATTTCAGACATCTCTACATCGCAGGTAACCATGCCAATGAGGAGGAAACTGTTGATCTCCTCTCCAACATTCCTCTTTTGGTCAGCCCTGAAGACAATTCCGTTCTCATCAACCCCATCACTGAAGAAGAAGTTAGCAAAGTCATTTGGTCTATGGATCCGGACAAGGCCCCCGGGCCTGATGGATTCATCATACACTTTTATAAGACCTGCTGGGACATCATCAACGCTGAACTTTTAAAGATGATAAAAGGATTCATGGAAAAAGCCAAGGTAGGGGGAGGAACTAATTCCACCTACCTCGCCCTCATTCCTAAAGAAACCAACCCCGAAACTTTCGCCAGATTCAGGCCAATATCGCTTTGTAATGCCTCATATAAAATTCTGGCAAAGCTTCTAGCCAACAGGATCAAGCCACTGCTCAACAGGCTGATCTCCAGCAATCAAGGTGGCTTCATAGAAGGCAGGCACATCGTGGATAATGTCATCCAAGTACAAGAGATAATTCACTCAATCAATCAGTGAAAAGAAAAAGGTACGCTGATAAAACTTGATATGGCCAATGCCTTTGACCGAGTCAACCGCTCCTTCCTTTACAAAGTCCTCCATTCTTTTGGCTTCTCTCCCCATTTTTTCAATCTCATCACTGCCTGCACTCACAATCCCTGGATTGCTCCTCTTGTAAACGGTCGACCTACCTCTTTTTTCCAAGCTCAGAGAGGACTCAGGCAAGGATGCCCGCTGTCTCCCTTCCTGTACATTCTGATGGCGGACTCCCTCAGTAGAAAGCTATCAGCTGAAAAAGTTTCAGGCTCCCTCCCTGGCCTCAAACCCTCCTCTTCTTCTCCAGCTCAGAACCACGCTCTCTTTGCGGATGACTCTCTCCTCCTGGGAGGTGCCTCTGTTAGAATAGCCAAATCCTTTGACTCTGTTCTCAATTCCTATTGCAGGGTCTCGGGAGCCTCTATCAATGAAAAAAAAGTGAAGTCTATGGCTGGAACATTGGGCAGCAAGAGCTCACAAGCATCTCCAATCTGCATGGCTTTAAAGGATATGCTCAATGGGAAAAGATAAAATACCTTGGCCTCCCCATCACAAATGGCTACAATAAGAGGTCGCTGTGGTCTGGAATCATCAGCAAAATCAAAACAAAAATTACAATCTGGGGAGGACATTGGCTCACAAAAGGAGGCAAAGTCATCCTGATCAAGACTGTCTTATCGGCGCTCCCAATTTATCAAGCAGCCTTCCTTCTCGCCCCAAAAAGTGTGACGAACCAAATCTCCAAATTCCTTCATGACTTCCTCTAGCAGGGGGGGAAAGGAAATCAAAATAAATTCCATTTAGTGAAATGGGACGTGGTCAAGCGCCCAATCTCTGAAGGAGGTCTTCAAATTCGTGATCCAGCGTTAGCCAACCTTGCATTGGGAGGCAAAATTATATGGAAACTTTTCAAAGAACCCAAGCACCCTGTCTGCGACATGTTGAAATCAAAATATGTCCAAAAGGTGTCGTTCATAAGTATTCAGACAGCCCAAACAAACAACAGCGCCCAGTTCTAGAAATTATGCAGTAAAACTCTTAATTTCTTCATACGTAAGGCATACAAGATCCCAAGGAACGGTAAACACACAAATTTGTGGCACGACAGAATAATAGACCGTGACCCCCTCGTGGAAATTGATGAAATCGCAGAGCTAAGAAACTGGCTGGAACGCGCAGGGATAAATAGTCTTTATGATTTGTCAAATTGGGATTGCCATGACAATTGGCAAGGCTGGACTTCTTTGGAGTTCCAGAACGGCTAAACCAGCAAAAGCGTGCCCTTGAAGAACTGTTAGAGGAAGCGGCCCCACTGAACAGAAAGATGAAGTATAGCTGGGGATGGGGGCGATCTGGAAGCTACACAACAGCTACAGCTTATAATGCCCTCCAACCAAACAGGAATTGCAGTAAACCGCTGGATTTTTGGAAGAAAGTTTGGGAACCGCTAGCTCTACCCAAAGTAAACTTCTTCTTTTGGACGTTGGTCCACAACAAGCTGTTAACTGGAGACAACCTGATGAAAAAAAGCATAGCAGGGCCGCATAGATGCGAGCTGTGTAGAAGTAGCTCAGAAACAGCCAAGCACCTCTTTATGGAATGCAAGTTTGCCAAAGAAGTATGGGGACTCATACTACACGAGCTACAAATCACAGTCCCCCCTTATAACTCTGTTGTTGATCTATTTGATTCATGGAATCAATGCTATCCCAGCAAAATCCCCAGCAAGTCTTTTTGGAGAAAAGTCTGGAACGCTATCCCCAAATTTGTTTGCTGGCAGATCTGGCTGACTCAGAATGACCTGATATTCAATGAAAAGTTGCAAGCTCCTTTCTCGACAGCGATAAAGGCCAAATCCCTTCTCCTTGAAGCAGCCCAACAACAATATTTTTCAGAAGACTCTTTGCTTCTCCCCCCCTCATGCAGTGAATCCGGAATGGCGTAAAAGAGACTCCGAAGCCAACATCCAAGAATGGTGGCGAAAACAAAAAATAACCACGATTTTCTTCGATGGAGCCTCCAAAGGCAATCCTAGGACAGCAGGAGCTGGAGGGGTCATCTATGCCTTGGACGGTTCAAGAAGGGACAGCTTTTGCTGGGGCATCGGGCAGAAAACCAACAATCAAGCAGAGATCCAAGGCCTTCTCAAAGCTTGTCAAATAGCCAGAGACTGAGGTGACAAAGAATTCCAAGCTTTTGGAGACCCAGAGATCTTAATAAAAAATTTAAACACGGGTAAACTGTTCAACAACGCAAGTCTCAACAAATCTCTGAATAGATTAAAGAGAGTCTTGCTCGACTTCGACTCCTACAAATTCCTCCATATTCTCAGAAGCCTGAATAATGAAGCAGATCTGATGGCGAACAAAGGCTGTACTCTTGGGAAAGGACAACTCCTCATAAATGATGAAAGCTCTATCCACCCCAGTAATCCATGAGGAACCTGCATTTTGTAATAGCACAAGAAACAGAAATAGAAGCAATGTAATGATGGTTGCCATGGCGTAAGTCCAATCTATTCTTCAAATTAATAAACCATACCCGTTTCAGTGAAAAAAAAAAAAACTCCACCTGGATTGTATTTTATTAAAATAATTAATATTTTTGATGGGGTTCCTAAGTCTAAACTTAGGAAAATTAAAATACTATCTAGAAGGCGGATCAAGTCAAGCTTTAATCTTAGCCATTGATTAGAGACTTAATCTTGACCGTTGAAGTCTGAACAAGAAAAGTATAAGGAGGCTTGGGGTTCATTTAGAAACACACACGGAGAGAACGAATTGATCTGGAGTTCGATTTTTGGGGCTAGGAAGCTGAGAATTCGAACTAGGTGATCATTCTGCAACAAAGGGGCAAGGATAGTTCAAGAATACTCACAGGGAGGCGGAGAGACACTAGTGGAGGCAGCGCAATAGCTAGAACGACTGACGTTGGGCCAATCTGGGCCCAGGCAGGCTTGATGCAGAGCCAGAAGGGCCAGCGCAAAAGCAGTAGTTGCCCTCACGCAGAGAGCCGAAACTGTCAAGGCACTGTCGAAACAGCCGGGAAGGTTGACGCATGAGGCAGAAGAGACAACGCAGAGTTGACGCATAGCCTGTAAGGCTAACGCAGGGCCAACGCAGAGGTAGTCGAGGTTAGCTAGTTTTGTTGTCGGATCAGCCAGAATCTGCCGGGTGAAGTGAGGTAAAACTCACTCAGTTTTCTGCCATTGTATTTTCTCTGTCACAAGATTGCCATGAGGGCATCCAACATTGTATTCAAAATTACTACTTAATTATAGAAAACCCTCAGAGTTGTTACACTAGTTTTCCAGCATTGGGTTTCTCTGGAGACTATTTTGTCCAAAAATAACTGTCCTATGTATCTTGTTCTTTGCTCAGTTTTCTGTTTCATGGAATCAAATTTAAAGTAGTGTAGGCTGCAGAAGTAATTTGCTTTAGTATTCGGAAAATAACTTGATAATGTATATTACAATCAAGCAGGAGAAGTAAATTTAGTTTTTGCTGCAGTAGGGGTTCCTTGAGGATTAGGAATTTTCGCAAAAGCTTGGGCACAAGTATTCCAAAGAACCCAGAAAGCGTTTTGGGAAATTCCACCCAGAAGTGATTTTATTAAAATAATTAATATTTTTAATGGAGTTCCTAAGTCTAAACTTAGGAAAATTAAAATATTAATGGCTATTAACCTAATCAGGGGAGAAACTTCTAGAAAAAGCCACGGATCAAGCCAAAACGATCTAAGCCTTTGATTATGTTTTAATCTAGGTCGTTGGTTGTCCAACAAGAAGATATAAGAATGGGCTTGAGGGTCATTTGGAAAACACACAAAGAGATTGAGAAAATCAATTTTCTGAAGTGAGAAGTTCTCAGGAGAGAAATCGATTGAGGAGATCTTGTAGCAAAGGGGCAGTGAGAATTTGGGAGAAGGAATTTACGGAGAGTACGTGGCAGAGAGAGGACAGAAAGGCATCCAGAGGAAGGTTGACGTTAGCCTACGTAGTGTTGATGCAGAGGCAATGCAGTCATTGAGGGGAAGTCGAGTTCCTGCTGAGGGAAGACGAAACTCAGTTGCTGGAAGTCGGGGTGTGAGTCTAGGAGGCAAAAAGTCGATTTCTCAGCCAGCAGAAGATCCAGAGGAGACGCAGTGTAATACCCAGGAGCAGTGACCCAGAAACTGCCCAGAGTGGCGCAATTTTGTGCAGAGGCCAAGCAAAGGGTGACGCAAAGCCTCCAGAGCAACAGGATTAGTCACTGATTCTCCAGTGACATGGTGAGATCATTTCACCAGTGTTTTGTTCAGTATTCTCTCTGTATCGGATTGCTAGTTGAGCATACTAGAATTGTACTCAAAACTTCTCCTGCACAATAATAAAACCCTCAGAGTTGTTGCACTGGTTTCCCGCATTGGGTTTTTCCAAGGATTATTTGTCCAAAAATAACAGTGTCCTATGTGTTGTATTTTTCTTTCTTGCTCAGTATTTTGTTTCCGCATATATGTTAATTAAGTGAAGGTTGCAAATGTATTTGCTTCGATATTTACCGTAGAGCACAGTAAATAACTTCCATGAATTTACAAGTAGGACAAGTAACATCTGTTTGTTGCAGTAGGGATTCTAGCTTAGGAATTTTCACAAATACTTCTTCAGGAGTCTTGTTTCTCAAGGCATGATGAGGACTCCTATTTTAGACATATATAGTAGTATTTGTAGCTTATCCCCATATAAACATAGGAAGCTTTTGATCATGAATCATGGCTTTCACAGCTTCCATGATGGTCTTCGTCTTCCTTTCAGCAACTCCATTTTGTTGAAGGTTGTATGGAACAGTGACATCCCTCTTAATCCCAGCTTGTCTACAGAAGTCTTTGAACTCATTTGAAGTATATTCTCCTCCATTATCTGTTCTCAGGATCTTGATCTTCTTTCCTATTTGATTTTCTGCAAGAGCATTGAAATCCCTGAATACATCAAAAACCTAATCCTTGGCCTTCAAGTAGAAGATCCAAGTTTTATGAGGGCAGTCATCAACATATATCACACAGTATAAATATCCTCCAAGAGATTTCACCGGCATCCACAAAGATCAAAATGAATAAGATGAAGGATCTCCTTAGATCTACTGCTACTAGAAGGGAATGGTCCCTTGACATTCTTCCCACTAGCACATCCCTAGCATACACTTTCATGATCAACTTGCATCCTGAGTATCCCTGTAACCATTCTGCTCATAATAGGCAAAGCATTATAATGAAGGTGAGCAAATCTATGGTGCCAAAGTTCACACTAATTTGTAATATCATGGACCAATGCTTGAATTGGATGTCCACAAACTTTGTATAGGACATCATCCCTAACACCAATTGTGAATGTTGCCCTCATGCTAGAATTCCTTGGCCAAGCAACAACTTTTCAAGCAATGAATGCAACTCTAAACCCCTTGTCTTCCATGGCAGAGATGGAGACAAGATTTCTCTTTAGGCTCGGCACATACAACACATCATGTAAAAGAATGGTTTGACCATAATTCAAATGAAAAGAAGCAGAACCAGACCCTTTGACATCATGAGTAGAATTATCTCCAAATATAATTTCCAAATTTGACTCCCTCTCAACCAAATTTGAGAGGACCTCATGATACCTAGTGAAATGTCTAGATGCCCCACTATCAAACAGCCAGCTATCTATGTTATCCAAAGAAGAGCTAGAAAGACCAGCAACAAGAACATATTCAAATCAAGAACTTGCAACATTATTAGCATACCTCGAATTTCTAGTCCTCTTTTGAGGGCATTAAGGCTCTTCAGCAGTTGCATGGGTTGCAGTGCCTTCTCTTTTCCTTCTATGATCAAAGTAGTCGTTGTCGCCATTATTGTTGTTGCTGCTAGGCCTTTGAGCATTTCTTCTATCAGTACAATCTCAAGTAATGTGACCAAATTTGTCACACCTACAGCATTGGACTCTTGAAATGTCCCTTCAATTGTTGTTGAATGGTGGGGTTGGCTTCTTTGGCTTCCCTTTGAACGGTCTTCCTTTTCCTTTCTTGACATTGGCTACAAACGTTGTAGGTTCTTCTTCATCTTGTCTCTGAATTCTCCATCTGGAAATGAGCCTAGATTCCTCTTGAGTGCACAAACCCAAGAGTTCATCAAATGACAGGAGCTCCTTCCTGCAACTGATGCTATTAATGGAGGTCTCCCACAACATGGGGAGCCCATCAAGAGTCATCTGCACAAGCTCTTCTCAGATACAATTTCTCCATAAAAAGAAGTTGATCCCTTATCTTAGAGATCCTCATGAAGTAGGTTGTAATAGATTCTGACTTAGACAGCGTCATATCACAGAGTTGACTCTTCAAAGAAATGACTTGGGTAAGATTGATGACCTCATACATCCCAATCAATTTGTCATACATTTCCCTTTTCATCTTGGGCACATAAGAAATGATATGATCTCTAAGAGAGTCAACAATAATTTTCTTGGCCTCAGTCTGACATTTCTTGTATTTCGACATGGCACTAGCATTGGCATTCTCTGGAGGTTCAGCTACTTGGCCCTCCACATATTCCATCACATCATTCTCTTCAAGTGTAAGATCCAATCTAGCCCTTCAAGCTGTGAAGTTGGAGGCATCATTCAGCTTCTCCTCAATCTTGGAATAGGAGGTAGCCATCTTTGCCTCAAAATTTTATCACCAAACAGTAACAAGACTGTCTCCAAGGGGTGCTCTTTGGTCTCCTTAGGATACTCTTCACCTCAACTCTGAAACAAATGTTAATTTTCCAGAGTGTTCTATGTTGCTATAATCACTTTAAACAATTTCTTCCAATTTCAATCACCCCAATAACAGATAAGCAATTATAGATAGAACAGTAAACAATAAATGCACAATAGAAGATAACCAAGCACAATGAGACAGAGATTTGGTCAAAGACCAGGGAAAAACCCCACAAGGGGGAAAACCCTTTGATCAATTCTTCTTCTTCTATTAGTCAATCAATGTTCAGCATGAGATAAATCAGTTCAATAGTGCATCCAAGAACCAGTCAAAGTCAAGCTTTGACTTCCCAAGACAACCAATACAAAATCAATCCAATGAAGAGGGATAAAGTCAAATCTGGTCAAAATACTAGTCTGCAATATTTTTGGCCTGTGGAGGAACAGTCAACAGCAGTCAACGGTCTGCCCTAACTAATCAAAGTCAACAGTAAAACTGCCCATAAAAGTTTGGTTAAACCAGCAGAGAACTCGGCCTTCCTTCGTTAGTCAAACTTGGTCAAAACAGAGACAAAATCCTTCTGCAATTCAGTCAAACTTCCACAATAAACCTGTGGTCAAAAACAGTCAACGTGCCCAAAACATTTTGGTCAAACCAGCAATAAATTCAGTCAAAGTCTCCCTCCCTCCAAGATCTCTGTCAAAGCAGCATAAGAAAAGATCAGTCAACAGAAGCCAACGCAGGTCAGAATAGCCCAAAACAGAAAGTCAACACATGTCAAAACAGAACCTTCTCTCTCCTCTTCGCACATTTGAACTTGACCTGTAAATTCAGAGATGATTTGATGCTTGATGTGAGGTCCAAATGAGAGGTCAACAAGGTCAATTTATATGTTACTTTGGAGGGTCAATTTTTTACTTGAGGCCAACTTGAGTTTTTTAGGTGTACTTGATCAAGGGCCAAAAATTAAGTTTTCTCCATTGATTTTAATGATGAAATTAGGACCATAGCTACTCCAATTTTCAACAGATGTCACATCTGTTTGACAAAAAAGTATACTCCATTTCCCCTATTGATATAAGTTCAGTGGTTTATTCACATACAGAGACAGGATGTAACAGTATCTCTTTCAAAACCACACAACTCCAAAATAATAAAATATTTGCTATTATAAAAATATTCAGAACCAAAATTACATGGGAATCCAGAGAAATGTTTACATTGCCACACCAGTGTAAAACCAAACATTAGTCTTCATACTTTATCCGTCATATTTTTCAAGATGCACTCCTGGGATTAAAAACCTTGAATCACTTTTTATCAGATTTATATTAAACTATTACATCTTTAATGAAGCAATAGAAGAACTTACCTAAGTAGCTCAGAAACCTCTCGGCAAGTATTCTCAAACTGCAGGATAAGATCTGGAAATGATATGAAGCCTGTCAATTGCAAACTCACACATGAGAACACTCTTCTGAATTTTGATATAACAAATAAAGGCCATTAAACATACAACTGCAACCAAACATGATCCATCTTATGAAGGGGACAAAAAAACTCATTTATTCAAAGTAAAATACCAAACCAATCCAATATGTTATGAATTCCACATATATAAAACTAGGAAGGGAATACAAGAAAATGAATGATAGATCAAACCATTTAACAGAAAAAATGCTTGTCAACTAAACTGCATAACAGCATTAATCAAACACATGTAAGTAATTGATCAATAAAAAGATAAGATAATGTTAAATGACCAAAAGCGTAAGTCAATGGGCTAGGAAGGACAATAACTTATAATCATCCATAAGAGTGCTGAAGGGTACCCCGAAAAGCAGAAAATAAAAGCTGAAAAACTAATACAACAAAGAAAATATAGAGCCATTATATATCATTAGAAAGAGATAAAGTAAAGAATGGAGAAGAACTATCATCAGCTGTGAAAATTACACAAGGCACCAATACACCACCTGATGATGATGTTTAGGGAATGTCCAGAGCTAAGAAGGCCTGGTCAAGTGACCTTGGGAGGAGCTTGGAAACAACCAGCAGCTACTCTCCTAATATTTGAGGCTGACAGGAAGAATATAGAAATAATATCAAAACTTTCAAAACAAACGGATGACGTTGAGCAGCTCAACAGAGATTTCAAAGTGGGCTTTCACATAATGCACTACTAATGTAGAAGAACAAAAGAGAACACGCCACTGGAATTCATAAACAAGCAAACAGGCTAACCTCACAATCATTTTTTGAAGATGATTATCAGAAGCATAACTTTTGGTCCATGAAGTCGTAAATTGGGTTCCAAGCATGCCCTCCTCTCCTCGAATGTTTTTCCCTTGAGATTTAGATTAGCAGAGGGTAATTTTCCTGAAAGATTTGTGCCCTAGCATTGCTAGCATAAACCACATTCATGATTTGTCGTTCCCTTTGATATATCTCTGCCATGACATATCATCACATCTTGATTAGTAGCTTCTTCTCAGGTCTGGCCATTTGGAAGCAATGATCTTTTAACATGGGTTTTCAGAATCAATTCTCCAATGTGGGAATCTAAACTCTCAGTCTTCTAGCATGGATCTCTAGACTTGTGAGCACGAGGATTATGCAAGCTTTCGATGAGCACAATCTTGTGTATTTTTCTATGACAACAGAGCATCTATTTATTCTATCAAGATCAGCATCCTTTGTTTGGATGTTTATCTCTCTTCTCAGGCCCTAGCAGGCATCAGAATGATTGCTGGACATCTTTATCCTTACACCTCAATTCTTCCTGGGCCAAGCATCTCCAAGATCAGTCTAAAACACAAATTGTGGACATCATAAAATCTAAAAAAGATAATCCTTGAATTAAACAATAAACAAATCTCAGTTGTTTCAACGACATTCTTCTGCAATGTTGACATTTCCAGCCTTAGAATTTTTCCCTTTCTATTTGTATCAATAATGAAACCTTCAGCTTGTGTCCCCATTAATTTGCAAGTTGCCACATGAAAACAATGTTAATGCCATTTCAGTCTTGCACGGGTGGTTGAGACTCGAGAGGTATAATTGTTATCCTCGCCACCCAAGTTTAAAATTTAAATCCCACTTGTGATAAGTTCGCTCCCCGTGAGCCAATTGTTGTTTGAGGCATTAAACATGAGGACTATCTCACCCTTGCCTGTAGGCTAGAGGGTGGGGTGAATAATTACATGTCAAAAATAACAAGCATTCATTGTCATGGATTATATATCCTGTTGTTGTCATCAGTCCTAACTTCTAAGTCCTTCATCTCGAATTCGGAATTCAACACCCTCTTGCATTGATAAATGAGAGAGTCTGCACCAGTCAGAAAGAGATCATCAACATAAAGGACCAAAATGAGCGGCATGTCCTTTTCAACCTTGAAATATAAGTTTGGATCAGCATAGCTTCTAGTAAATCCCAGCTTCACAAGATAACTGACAATCCTTTCATACCAAACCCTAGGGACTTGCTTTAACCCATAGAGGGTTTTTTTCAACCTGCACATGAGACCTTCGATCTTGTACTTCAAAGCTCTAAGGTTGTTCCAAGTAGACTTCCTCCTTAAGTGACCCATGTAAGAAAGCAGTCTTGACGTCCATTTGATGTAGGCTCCATCTTTGATTAGCAGCAACAACAATTATAGATCTGATAATGGTATATCAAGCAACCAGTGCAAATATTTCATCATAGTCCACTCCTTCCTTTTGAGAGAAACCACGAGCTACGAACCTAGCCTTATATTTTTCAGCACTTCCATCAGCTCCATGTTTAATTTTGTACAGCCAATTTGAGGTGACCATAGACTTGTCCTTAGGTCTAGGCACCACATCCCAGACATCATTTTTCAAGATCGATTCATATTCTTCATTCATCGCATCTTTCGATACTTGGTGCTTTAAGACTTCTTCGAATGTGTGAGGTTCAGCTTGAACAATAGTACTCATGGCAGCCAAGAACCCTTGATATCTATTAGGCTTATTACTTTTGTGAAATGTCCCTCTTGGAACAGTGTGTCTTGTTGACCCTACCACTTACACCTACCTACAAGTCAGTGAGAAAAGCCTTCAACCCCACAAAGTGTGGTTGGTGGCAAGGAACTAAGAGAAGGGGTTGTCACACTAAATTCCCTCTCTATTTAAGCTATCTACTAAGTTAGCTATGGGGGGCAGTCCCTAATATGGAAAACTAAGATAAAAGAAATGTGAGGTTCTAGGAGAGATCTTAAAGTGAAAATGGATTACTTTTAAGAATTATGAGCAAAATATGATGAGCAATAAAAATCATCAACATAATAAAACCATAAAACCAACACCTTAATATAAATTGCTCAACAAGAATGAAAGATACATTTGCTCAAAACAAAAGTAGAATGCTTCTAATGATGAAAGCAAAAAAATCCTGAAATGGACACAAAGATGTTAGAACGATATTCGATACAAGATATAAAATGTTTTTAAAATAGAATCAATTCCTAAATAAAACCATACAGAAATATCTTGCAAAAGGAAAAGCAATTAGTGTTCTACTTACAAAAGGAAAATGAAACAATGCTTGCCAACGTAAAATATTCAATAATGACAAGTAAAATGGACAATTGCAAGTTAAATCATAAGATGTATTAACATGAATTGATATAATAGATATGAATGCAATTAGTCTTGGTTATTTTTAATCTAAAATGCCTAATCTAAATGAGAAGTCCTCATATTGACCTCTTACCAAAAAGGTAAAAATTGGGGTGAGGTGTCATTAATGATACCCGTCCCCTGAGTCTTACGAGCCAGCGTGTGTCTCCGTTCCCACAAGGGGACAAGCCACCTTCATAACTGCAGGGTCGCAACACTTTTACCTTACTTCGTACCAAATGGAAGAACTTTCCAAGAAAGTCTTTTTCCCTCTACTTTCTATCAACCAAGCTTACGCTTGAGAGTTAATTGAGTTAAAATGCAAACTATGCTAGAATTTGTAAATGATATGCGAGTAAGTTTTCCCAATGAGATTTGCAATGCTTCAAAATAATGGAAATGAGATAATGATCGAAGTAAGTTGCAAATGTAACTTCAATTGGAAAAAGGAAATTAGCTTGTAAGTGAATTAAAGTGATGTAAGTAAGTTTTCTTTGCAAAAAAGGAAATTGCCTCAAGTAGATGGAAATGCTCACAATGATGTAACTTGAAAATTTTATCTCAAAGTTGTACAAGACATGTAAACATAAGCTTCATAAATAAATGGAATTGTAAATTGCTCCAAGTAAATGTCGCAAACCATAAAATTATAGCAATTGAAAATGAGATGAAACTAAAAAGTGAATGTTTGCTTGTAAAGTATGCTTTGAAAATAAATGAGCAAAACCACAAATGAGCATATAGTGAGGCAAATTGTAAAGAGAGCAAATGTTAGACAACTAAATTAAACTTGCTACACAAATTGAGATACTTACATGTAAGAAATGAGTTGCTCTAAAGCAAAGTATCAACTTATACTTCAAAACAAAAAGAATGAAAGGCAAAGCATCAAATGAAACTTGTAGCAAAATCTAACTTGGAAATTGAAATGTGATGGTGAGGTTGTGTTAATTTTAGAGCATGCAAAATGAGCTAAAAATGAAAGTTAGAAAAGATGAGATGCCGAAATTAATCCACCCACACAACATCCTCCTTCTAAATAAGGAGAAAGGATGCCTTGGGTAAACCCAAGCTCCCACAAAAAAAAAATCTTTTATTAAGATATCACAATAGTGTAAAAGTCTCTTAAAGGGTTGCCCAAAAAATGAAGGAGGTTTGTACAAGATGCAAGCTAGAAATAGCTAAAATATCCCTCCAAACTATAGCAACCTCAAAGGGCAATGAAGTCCTTCTAAAATCATAAAATTACAAGGTCCCAAAGGCCCACATCCTAACCTTCTTTGTAACTCCTTCTAGTGTCTTGAGAGGTCCTACAAGAAAGATAGAGTTTTCAATGGTCTTTCCTCAAGGCACTTGTTGTCAAAACTCCAACTATGGGCCGTAAAACCAAAACAAAATTAGTGTAAAACGCATATAAAATGAACAAGTATGATATAAAATAATGTACAAAACCATATCAAGGGATGAGAGTGAAATTTGAACCCCATCACTTGCCTAGCATAGAAAATGCTCTTAAATAGCTAAATAAATCAATGAAAGCACAATTTTTAAAAGAGATTTAAATTTAGAAGTATTTGCTTGTACACAAGCTATGTCCAAGAAAAATCTCTGCAAAAAGCCACTTCATAAGATAAAACAATGGAAATTCAAAGAACCAATGAAAGCTCTTTGGAAAATGTGTCAAGAGTGGGTTGGTTTCTCCAAAGACTTCCCCTCACATTTGATATTTGAATCACAACAAAATTTTCCTCTACAAAACTTCAATCAAACATTAGTTCTATATAGATTTAGCAAATAAGCAATGATAAGAAAACTCTAAAAATTTATTGGAAAATAACTAGAGATTTCCACACCTAAAGCATACTCCTAAATCAATTGCCAATGCAAGATAGCTGCAATAGCTCATATTACATCATGATATGAGAGCCCATGGCTCTATTATATAGAGAGTTGGGAGCAAATCTCAATGAAGAATAACAATGACAAATGGCATGAGGTGACAATCCCAAAGAGAAATTCGAATTGGTTGAATGGAGCTCCGAAGCCAAGTGTAAAAATCGAGTTCTGGCAAGTGGACATCATTTTCTTCTTTCCTTATATGCCAAATTTGAATTTTAGGATGGAATGACAAGTGTAGATGGGTGGTAACCCATGTGGGGACAATTTCCCACAAAAAATCTCCACCAAATATTCTCCCAAATCCTCCCAAATGTGCATTAACTTCACAAATTCGAATTTCCAAGTAAGCAGCTTTCTCATTTAATGCCAAAAATTCAATTTTATTTGAGCACATGTCCTTTCCTTGATTTTAGGAGTCCACATCACTTTGGGACTTCACTTGAACTCCTCCATAATTTTCCACCTCATTTCCACAACATTTAGCATGTGTGGATATTTATTTTTCTCCATTTATTTAATTTTTGGCTTAATTAATTGCCAGATTTCCCACTAAATTTAGGAAAAGTGAGTTTTGAGGGTTCAAAACACATTTTTAACCCCTTAAAATGTCATAGTAGAAAGTTGAGGGTGAGAGGTCCAAATTTTATTACTCATACTCCATCAACTTCTCTAGACATCACTTATTACATTACAAATACAATTTTATGAGCAATTTCCCAGTGCAGAAAATCTAAAAAATTAAAAAATGACTACCTAGACCTAACCAATTTCCACGAAATTTTTGTGTGATCTAGTATGGTAATATACATCGACTCTAAACACTAAGATGTGTTAGAGGCTCAACCTTCAAACTGTCACCCCGGCTTTGGGGTAAAAACTTAAAAAATGAGTGAAAAAACCTAAAAAATTATCTACCTCTAAAAAAGAAAGGATAATTAACCAGATAAAAAAAACACTCCAAGGTGTACTCGTTTGCTGATCGAGTCCAAACATCGTAGGCCCATTACAAACTCAAAACTCATCATTACTAGTATCACTTATTACAATTCCTCGCAAGGTGTGGAATCTGGGTACAAGAAAAATGATGAAAAATAGAAGTAGAGTTTAAAAACTCTGTTTGCTGATGATATCTGATGGTACAAGTGTCCTTTGGTACATCCTTGGGCATGGAGTCTTCATATAATCATCAGGTGCCACTCCAGTGGTCAACATGTCTTTCAAGCTTCAGCATCTTCGAGAGTATATTTCATCCATAGTGGTCTTTTCCTTGAGGTAGAGGGATCACCAAGAGGTGGATCAATAGGATCCATTGGGCCGTCAACATCAGGCATAGGCTCATCCATTGAAGGTTTTTCTTGTGATTTAACAGTATCATCATTGTCCTTCCTTGAGATGGGGAGATCTTTAGCTTTCCCGAAGGTAGTGTCTTCATCAAAGGTAACATCTCGGCTTACTTCCACATCTCTTTGACTAGGTACATAAATTCTATATGCCTTTGAATTTTCACTATAGCCGACAAATATACTTTTCTTCCTAGAAGCTTCCAACTTATTCATTTTCTCTTTATGCACATGAAAATACACAAGACAGCCAAAGATTCTAAAATGAGAAACATTAGGTTTCTTACCAGTGAAGAATTCCTCGGGTGTCTTGAAATCCAAGGCTTGATGAGGGCTCTTATTTTGAACATATACCGCAATGTTGGCAACTTCTCCCCATAATAACTTCGATAGACCTCGATCGTAGATCATGGCACAAATGGCTTCCATAATCATTCGATTCTTTATTTCAGCAACACCATTTTGCTTTGGAGTGTATGGAACAGTTGTCTCCATCTTAATGCCAGCGTCTCTACAAAAGTCATTGAATTCATTTGATTCATATTCGGTCCCATTATCAATCCTTAACGTCTTGATCTTCTTCCATGTTTGATTTTCCACCAATGCTTTGAAAGAACGGAACCATTTGAACACTTCATCCTTCCTCTTCAAAAAATAGATCCATGTTTTACATGAGAATTCATCAACAAAGATTGCATAATATATGTATCCTCCCATTGAGGTTATGGGCAGGACACCAAATAGGTCAGAATGGACCAATTGAAGAATATCAGTTGTCATACTTTCACTAGAAGGGAATGGCCCCTTTATATGTGTCCCAGTTGCATAACCTTGACAGACCCCTTCATGGTTCATATGAAAGTCATGCATCCCTGTGACCATCTTCCTTACCCTAGGTAAGGCTTTGTAATGTAAGTGGGAAAATCTTTGATGCCATATCTCACATTAAAGAGAAATATCACTTGCCAAAGCTCCCAAAGGGTTTCCACCAACTTGATAGAGACCGTCAACCCTAAATCCAAGAGTAAATGCATCTTTAGGGTTTCTATGCCAAATATGTACCTTCCCATCAATGAATGCTACCTTGATTCCTTTATCTTCCATCACAGAAATAAACACCAGGTTCCTTCTTCAAATCAGGCACATACAGCACTTCTTGTAGATATATGGTTTGACCATAATTCAAGTGAAGTGTGATAGTTCCTATCTCTTTCACGAGGTAGGTGGCATTATCTCCAAGTATAATCTTTAGATTATTTTTCTTCTCAACTAAAATTGTGAGGGCCTCCTTGTATCAAGTGAAGTGCCTTGAGGCTCCTATCAATCAACCAATGATCCAAAGTATCCAGAGGAGAGGCAGTGGATAGAGCAGAAATAAGATAAAACTCATCTTGTTTTTCTACAACATTACTTTCATCATACTTGGCATTTCTTGTCCTTTTGGGAGGTCGACCATTTCCATCTCGAGCAATTGAAGAATTCCTCTTTCCTTTGTTGTTATACATGTTGTTCCTTTGATTGCTACTATTTTTGTAATTGTTGTTATTTTTGTTGTTATCATCCCTTGGAGGATTCTTCTTGTGAGGGCACTCTCTAGCATAGTGGTTGAACCTGTTGCAATTGTAGCATCTTCCTTTGCCTCTTCCTTTAAATCCCTTCTTAGATCCTTGGCCTTGTCTACTTGGACCAGCATCATTCTTCCCCTTTGCACGGGCAGAGAAAGCAGTAGGCTTAGTTCCATTTTTGGATTTATCTCTCTCCATCCTCCTTGTCTCCTCTTGAGTGCATCTAGCCAATAACTCATCCAAACTAGGTATCTTGTCATTATTGAGAATGATGGTGACAAACACAATTCATGGTCTTGGAAGACCTCCAAGAGCAGTGAGAGTGAGCTCCCTATCAAAAATAACTTCTCCAATAGATAGTAAGTCATTCTTGATTTGAGTTATTCTCATGAAATAAGATTGGATAGATTCTCCTTTATCCATCTTGATATCCTTCAACTTGTTTTTGAGAAAGAGGATTTGATTTGCAGTGTTCACTTTGAACATCCCAATCAGCGTATCATACATTTCCTTAGAAGTTCCCAAATCAGAAATATAGGCAGCCAAAAGTTTTTGAATGGAGCCAATTATAATTTTCTTAGCTTTGACCTTACCTTTTTTATTTTCAGATAGTTGTTGATCCTCTCATACCAAGCTTGGGGAGCTTGCTTCAACCCATTGAGGGCTTTCTTAAACCTGCATACATGTGTCTAACGATCTTGAACTTCGAACCCCTCAAGTTGTTCTACATAGACTTCCAGCTTAATTGAACCATGCAAGAAGGTGGTCTTGACATCCATCTAGTGTAGATTCCATCCTTGCGAGGCAGCAAGGACTATAATCAAATAGATGGTGGTATATCGGGCAACTGATGCAAATATTTCATCGTAGTCCACACCTTCCATTTGAGAGAAGCCTCAAGCAACAAACCTGGTTTTGAACTTTTCAGCGCTTCCATCAACTCCATGCTTGATCTTGTAAAGCCATTTTGAGGTGACAACAGATTTGTCCTTGGGTCTAAGGACCACATCCCAGACATCATTTTTCATAATCGACTCATACTCTTCGTTCATAGCATCCTTCCAAACTTGATGCTTCACAACTTTTTCGAATGTGCAAGGCTCAGATTGAACAACGGTGCTCATGGCAGGTAAGTACCCTTGGTACCTATTCGGCTTCTTACTTTCACAAAATGTCCCCCTTGGTGCAATATGTCTCTCAACATCTTCGAGAGTTTCCCTAAGCCATGAGGGTCTCCTTTTTGAGGAGGAGGGCTCATGAGGAGGTGGATCAAGGGGATCCATTGGTCCTTCAACATTGGGCATCGACTCATCCTGCGGTTCTCCCTACTTTCTGTATCTGCTTCTTTGTCCTTCCTTGGAATAGGAAGGTTACTAATCTTCCCAAGGGCGGCATCTTCGTCAAAGGTGACATCATGACTTATCTCCACTTCTCTTTGACCAAGCACATAGATTCTATATGCTTTAGAAGTTTCATTGTAGCCCACAAATGTTCCTTTCTTCCCAGATGCATCCAATTTGTTTCCCCTTTCTTTCGGCACATGAAAATATATGGGGCTACCAAAAATTCTAAAGTGAGAAACATCATATTTCTTACCAGTGAAAACTTCTTCGGGAGTTTTGGAGTCCAACGCTTGATGAGGGCATCTATTTTTAATGTACACAGCAGTGTTGACAGCTTCCGCCAAAAGAACTTCGGAAGGCTTTAATCATGAAGCATGGCACAAGTGGCTTTTATAATAGAATGGTTCTTACTTTCAGCAACACCATTTTGCTCAGGAGTATATGCATTAGTAGTCTCCCTCTTAATGCCAACTTCTCTACAATAGTCATTGAACTCATTTGATTCATATTTGGTTCCATTATCAGTCCTCAATATTTTGATCTTCTTCCCTGTTGATTTTCGACCAAAGCCTTGAAAGAACGAAACCATGAGAATATCTCGCTCTTTTTCTTCAAGAAATATATCCAAGTTTTGCGAAAGAAATCATCCACAAAGATAGCATAATATAAATATCCTCCCAAAGATGTCACAGGCATCATACCAGATAGATCAGAATGAACCAATTGCAAAATGTCGGTAATCTCGCTATCACTTGAGGGGAATGGTCCCCTTGTATGTTTTCCTTCGACACATCCTTGACAAACACCTTCATGTTCGACTTTAAATTCGAGCATACCTGTCACCATCTTCCTCACATCGGGTAGAGCCTTATAATGTAGATGAGCAAACCTCTAGTGCCATAATTTGGATTGAAGAGATGTGTCGCAGGCTTCCTCCAACTTGATATAGGCTATCAACCCTTAATCCAAAAGTAAATGCTTCTTTGAAATTTATATTCCAAACACGTACCTTTCCATCGATGAATGCCACCTTGAATCCTTTGTCTTCCATCGCCAAGATAGATACTAGGTTCTTCTTTAGATCAGGTACATATAGTACTTCTTGTAGATGAATGGTGTTACCTTGATTCAATTGAAGAGTAACATTTCCAACTCCCTTCACAGGATAGGTGGCGTTGTCCCAAAGAATGATTTCCAAACTTGTATCTTTTTATATCAAATTTTAACTAACTTCCTTATACCTAGTGAAGTGCCTTGATGCACCACTATCAATCAACCAATTTCCCAAGGTATCCGGAGGAGAGGTAGTAGAGAGGGCAAATATAAGATAAAATTATTTTTGCTTGTTATCAACAAAATTAGATTCATCATACCTGGAGTTTCTTGATCTTTTGGGAGGTCAACCATTTCCATGTTGAATAGCGGAAGCATTCATTTTCCTTTGTTGTTGAATTTGTCATCCCTTTGATTGTTGTTGCCCCTGAAATTGTTGTGGTTGTGGTTGTCATCATCATGAGGTGTATTCCCTTCTATTAGGACACTCACTAGCATAGTGGCCAAACCTGTTACAAATGAAGCATATTCCCTTCTTTCCATCTATGAATCTCGGTCTTCCTTGATATTGCTTCTTTAAACCTGCATTGTTCTTCTTTTTAGCATGAGCGGAGAATGCAATAGGTTCATTCCTATTTGAGGGCATGTCTATTTCCATCAAAATCAGAGATGTATGCAACCAAATGCTTGTTAATAGAATCCCTGATGATCTTCTTTGCTTTGACTTCACCTTTCTTGTACTTCGTCTTAGCGGTAGCCAGTGCATTTGAAGAAGGTTCAGTGATCTTTCCCTACATATAGTCCATGACATCCTGCTCTTCCAAAGTCAAATCAAGAGACATCTTCCATGCATGATAATCAAACTTATCATTGAGCTTGTCATCAAGATTGAAGTAAGATGCAGAGGCCATTAACTCTTGTTCTTGTCCAACAAATCTCAGTGATTGCTCTTTTCACTCTTGCTTGGCCTTTGTCTTCACCTCAGCTCTGATACCATGTTAATTTTAGTTAACAATGGTATGTTCTATACTTAAGAGCAATTTACTTCAATTTTTCTTATTAGCCCAATATCAATTTCCAGATTAACAACAATGTTTTTAAAACCGACCTAACTAACGGGTTACCAATCTAACCGGCCAGTCAGCAAGGCCACTGGTTCGAACCAGCTAAAAACCCTGGTCAGGAAGGCAATGTGGCGAAGTTTTGGCCCTAATCGGTCGGTTTAGGACGGAACCGACCAGTTTGTAGTCAAACCGGCCCAGTCCTAAACCAGCCAATTACTTGCCATGCCAGCCTCCACCATTTGTATTGCTGGTTTGGCATGTGGTGTGAAGAAAGTTTGCTATGGAAACTAAAATTGAGTCACTCTATGGTTGAAATTTGCATTATGGTTACGTTACTCGGTAGCAGGGCATTCTTCATTACAAGTTTTTTTAAGGCATGTTGGACTGTACAAAACATAGACAGTGTACTTATTAGAATAATTCTAATTTAGTTTAATGCTCATTCTTCTAGCTGTTGCTATTTTTATCTCTTTAGCAGTTTCTTATATGAAACTGAATCTTACATAGAAACTTGATGTTTCTATCTTTGTAAATATCTCTGTATTATTATTGAGTATTCTTGCTCAAACAATTCATTGAATTCATTTGGAAATCCATATGCGTGTTTCGCACTGTTTTATGGTATCAGAGCAGGTTTTTGAGTTATTTCTGTTATTCCTTTCTAAGGTCGAGTCCTCTGTAAGCCAGGCAGCCTTCACTGAGTCTCAGCTTCGGCTTTGCTCACTGTGATAAACGCTTACAGTCGTCTATCTCGATACAGAAGTGGATCATTAAAAATAACTCTTCAGCTGTTGCTCTCTGTCTCAGATTCATTCTCTGTTGATTCAAGTTTTTTGTGGCTCCAGCGAATTTTTTACGCATAAACCCTCATCAGAAAAATACGTGCAGCGGGAGGTTCAGTGAGTCTGCGTGTTTCCGTGAATCTGCATGTTGAAAGAAGAGCTCTCCCGATAGACCATTACAAATACGAATTTTTCCTGAAGCGAAAAATCGTTTTTCGTTTTTACAAAAAAAAAAAAAAAAAATCGTAGGCCCGTGGTAAATTTCTTCGACGGCAGTCTCCACCGAAACCAAGCAGCATATAGTATATTGACAGACGGTATATCAAATCGGGTCCCAGCTTGGCACGCTGTCATATATTGTGTTATGGCTGTCTGATGTTACACTTAAAGTGGTTTGAAATTTTTTTTTGCAACGTCCTGGTGTTATAAAGCAGATACGAGGGCAGCCGGCAATCCACAGGCAGCATATCCGAGTCAGCATACAGTCAGCACCGTGCTCGGTCCACCATCAACCAATCAAATCGTGCCAGGGTTTACAGCAAAACGACGCACGGGCTTTTTTGTTTCGAGCCGGTTTGACAAAAGGACGCAGAGGTTTGATGTTAGCCTTTCCGTCGCCAGAATTAATTTTGGATAACTTTCTTTGAGCTGTCAATCCAAGGGAATGCGACTCACATTTCCGATTTGGTATCTCGTAACCAAGTAATTTCCGATTTCTCTTTTTTTTTGCTGCGTAAACAGTGAAAAATATACCGTGGATAATTTTTTTCTCCCCGTGACTATATACAGCAGATCATTGTTTTATATATATATATTATATATATATATATTTATATATATTTATATATATATATATATATATATATATATATTGAGAATATATCTTTGATACAACTATACTGTATCATTTCAAGAAATCGTAGCACAAAATCAGTTTTTTTTTCAGTGTGCTATAGGAGACCACGAATATCTTCATATTGTTGGTTGGTTGAACTAATACATATTACACACAGTCATCTTTCTGGGTTGATTCATATGCTCATTGGTAGTCTGAATCACTATATTTGAGGCTGATTCATTCAAGAGAATTAAAGGGTTGTTGGTTGTAGAAGAGTTTGCATTTCTGGAGCAGTCAAAAGGGGGCCATTGGTCGACATATGTGCGCCTGAACTATTTACTGGTCTAAGTACAACTGTGCCTCTCAAAGTTTGATCCTGTGTGGTCACACCAGAAACTGGTATTTCTTCCTCAAAGAAGCAATTTCGGGTTATATATCAGTCTCTATCAGATTCTGTTCAAATCAGTCCACTCTCACTATTTGGGAAACAGACAGATGGCTTCACTAACCAATCTGATGCTTGAAGGTAGTCAACGCTTCAATGGCACAAACTACAACATCTGGAAACAGAGAATGTTAACCATTTTTGAATATAGACGTCTTGACCAGCTTGTTCTCAAAAAGGAGCTCCGTCCTGGTACAGCTGGCACCGATCAAGACAAGTTTGATGATCCAAATCGCGAAGTAGTTATGCTTCTCAAGCTCTCTGTCGCTGATGATCAGTTACCACAGATTCCTTCTGGCAAGACAGCTGCTGAGATCTGGCAACAGTTGAAGGACCTTCACGAGACATCC